>CAJNOL010001410.1:0-65652 GCA_905250125.1 Rotaria sordida | reverse complement strand
CCTATCATTTTATTTATTAGTTTTGGCATATGATTGTTTGTGAGAAACTTTATAACAACGATGCAATAATTCGATTCCGGCTATTTTTCAAGAAAGAAAGATGAGAAAAAATAGTTCTAGGTTTTTCAACTTTAAATTAATTTAGTCAATAATTGAAGTAAGAATTACGATTGATTGATATATCTATCAATTTTATGTATGTCTTTAAAATCAAACAAAGTACAAACTTCATTACATTGCTGTTTGATGAAATGAACCCATAGTACTATATAGGAAAATAGCAATGCTCTATTTCATTAATTTAGTTGACGTTATTAACGCAATAAAAAGTATAAAATAAAACGATGATTCATCAAAGTCATTTCAATTTCTTTACTTTTCGTCATTATTCTATCACTTAATATCTTTTGTGTTTCTTTTGCTTTTTCTCATGCATTGTATGCAAAGAATAAAATGAGTATAAAGATAGGCTTTTGTCTTCGTTATTTTTATTTGGCTTTCAAAAAATAATATCGAATGTTATCAATCATTGCGTTTTTGGTTTTAATAGCAGCGATATTGATTCATTCAACGCCCATTATACAGGAGTCTTGTACTGTTAAAATACTCAATTCTTCGCTACCATGTTGGACTGGCATTACTTCACCTCGTACATGCAAATCAGCAATCCTAAATTTAGGTGATACAAAATATAAATCATGTACTACGGTCGGTCTTGGTTGGTGGTCTGATTCAACGAATAGTTTAACCATAAATATTGAAACACCATTTACACAAGAACGTCAACCATATTCGATCTATCTAAATAATGAACAGCTCAAACAATTCAAAGATTATGATGTAAAAATTTACCGAATATTGAATGGTCAAGAAACTGAATTAATATCATCTGACGATGTTATTATACAAAGTTCGGATTCAAATTATCAAGTTATATTAAAATTTCAAGGTCCAACAATGTACAACGTATTACCTATCATTTATGAAGTTGTTAAAACATAAAAAGAAATCGAATATATTATAATAAAGAATCATCGTTATAATAAAAAGAAATACAAGATAGCAGCTTTTGTAATATAATTATATGACGTATTAGAAGAATTTAATAGAGGCAAATCACAATCGATAATATTAAGTAATCAGAGGCTAATCAATTGAATATTTTTAAAGATATTAGTATCTACTTGATTTGAAATACGCACAGTTTTTTACATGTTTGTCTACTTCGAATGATGTTTCCTTAAATCTTATTGTTGGGAGACACTACAAATATCTGAAAAAGATATAAATCAATTGAGAACAATAGTATTTTTTGACATAATTTTGAATTATATCAGACAATCAATTAAAACAGTTCTTTTTTTGAAACATAGCTCTAAAATTGGCATCGTCTAAGCGAAGAGAAAAGTAATGCTTTTTTTTTCTTTTGAATTTGTTTATGTATTGAGTATCGATGGATTACATTAGAATTACTTGACTTATATTTTCTAAATCGTTGTTAAACAAAAAAGAAGATATGCCAGCTAAACCTATCGATAATGGTACATGTTTTTTTTAGATTACTTTGTGCACTGTAAAAATATCACTTTTCAATATTTCTTCAAACATTTTTAATAATTATTTTTGTTTTCTTATAATGCAACTAAAATCAATGCACATATCATATTGATTCTAATATCTGAAGGAAACTTTGAATAGTTTTACTTCGGTTTAAATCAATTCAGAATGTTTGAATACTTGATCGGTGCTGTCTTGTTTACAAAAAGAAAAAGACCGACTTCATTGTTGATAGAGAAAAGCTTTGTTAAAAAGAAACATCATCCAATCTAGTTAACATGTCTCCTGTACACTTACATAACTGACCAAAGAGTTTCCTTAAGTCATTAAAAGAAGTTCTTCAAGCAAAACTAAATCATATTACTATTTCATGCCTCACATCCACCCAACACCCTTGAATAAACAAGCTTCTCTAAGATTAACGTCATTTATTTCTAAAACAAACTGTACATATGGAGATGGCAATTGTTAGTCTCATATGAGTAGAGCTTGCATGATGGATACGAGTTTTCTAATAGGTAGTGAATAGTATTTTGAAGATGAATCGATATTTATTTACATAGATAAATATTTATTATATTTTTTGTTACTATTATTCATATCTTCAATCGATCTGTATCAGTCGTTTGCATTTACTCATAATACCATTCTCTTTCAATTTTTTGAACAGAAATAAGAGGTAAGCAGTTTAGAAGTAATGATGATGGTTAATTTTATCGACGTATATGGATATCTGTCTCTGAGGTACTTGTCAAGAGCTTTGTAAATGAAAAATAATGCATTTTGAAATCATCTGTTTTTGTGAAAGAGAATACTTACAACTCTCATAGTGTTCATCAGAATTAATTTGACTCAAAAGGTTTAGTTGAGACAGGATACTTTTTTGAACTGATACGTTGTAGCGGATAAACTTAATTTCATAATGACAAATATTCTTGTGTACAGAAAGTTCTTAAGATGATAAATAGATCGAGAAAATAAAACCATAATTGCCGCTTGTAAAACGTCTAGTTATGGAAAGTCATTCTATTATAAATAGGCTAACACAAACAAGAAAGCGAATATTGGCAGTTGTTTCTAGTTTATTTTTTTTTTGTAATTTGTTCAATATTCCGCCTATCAATTTTTGAGTCTGATGTTGATGAATATATCTCGAAATATCACTTACCTGTTTAATACTGTAGATGCTAGGCTAATTGATGTTTACTATCGTTATCTGTCGCACTATATTAATCGTCATATGTACAATTAAACCGATGAATTCTCATCTGTAATGATACTTACCAAAGAAACGACGCATGTTGATTTTTACTTGATTCTTGAATGTATGTCACTGATATATAATCAATTGCGCGTCTATATTTGATAATGATGCATCATTCAGAGTTTCTAGTACTTCTATAGGACAAAAGTATGCAAAATAAATACGTCCACTTTGTTTTGCTTTATTTAAAGTTGATTTATACGTAAGTTGCAAATATCGATAGTCATCGATGATCATACAATTTCTTACAAGCAATAACAAAAAACCCGACTATAACTTTGTAACTTTATCGCCTTTGGCTTTTTTTAAACATTTCTTTTATCTGTCGTTTTTTGTCTCTGTCATGCTTTGTATATAGAAAAAAAATAACTACAAAAAATCGCGTGCTGTGTTTTGTATTTTCGAATTTCATTTTTTCGAATCGCATAGCAAAGAATGTTATTGAAAATCATATTTCTCGTTTTGCTGTCAGTCGGGCTTATTCAAGCTATATCAATTATGAATGAATCGTGCGAAGCTACAGTATTGGATTCGTCCGATCCATGTTGGAGTTCAATTGTTGTTCCGCGTTCATGCGAGTCAGCAACATTCAACTTAGGTACGACGCGTTTCAAATTATGTACCAAAGTTGGTTTTATGTGGTCTTATCCCCTTCATAATTTAACCGTCACTATTGAAACACCATTTACACAAAAACGTCAACCATATGCTATTAATATTGATAATAGCCTAATCAAAGATTACTCGATTCGTATCTATCGCATAATAGATGGTCACGAAACTGAAGTTAAGTCGATGGATGATGTTATTGTACAAGATTCAGATTCTAACTATCAAATTATACTAAAATTTCAAGGTCCATCAACTATTTACTACTATGGATTTCCCTTTAATTATAATGTCACTGAATTATAAGAGAGAAAAATTCGTTTGTTGAAATAAATTCTTTTGTTCTGAAATAAACCATAAAGGAAAATAGATGTCACTTAATAGTAATAGACTCAATTATATGAAATTCAAATAGCTATCAGAATCAAACCATAATTAGTTACTATACTAGTCAGTCACTAATTTAATCAGTTACTTGAAACAACCCGAGAGTTTATTCAAGACAATAGAATTGTATTTCTGCGTGGAGTTTTAAATGGTCTTTTTGCATAATTTATCATGCAAAGTTTAAAGAACCTTTAGAGTAAGAATAAATAAATCAATGGAAAAGGTAGGCGCACGAGAGTAGTTTTTGTTTGATCAGAGATTGACAATAAATGTTTCTTTTCTAGAAAAAAAAATCTAGAAAAAAGAACAAAAGTAATCTTTCTTTTTAGACATCATTTGATTTAGTCGAAACTCATTCTGCTGGATCGTTTGTCGTATGTACACCAGAGTATAAAAAAATAACTTAACCATTCTAAAGTCTAACGATTATACTTATTGGCTATTTCTGTTAAAAATGCTACAAAAAGACAAAAGTGAATGCAAAAAAAATTGGATTAAATCATAAGAGACGTGCATAGACTTTAGTCATATACAAACCATTTATGTAAATATCAATTGATGTGATGTGATTTTAACATCCAATTACTTATTTGAATTGATTTCGATCAGTCGAACAAAAATTTCGTTAGACTCGAAGTTTCTAAATTTCTGTTTCTCAATCGATGCGGAAGATCGAAAGATGATAAAGAACATCAAGTATTTCTCTTTAATTATGATTGATTGAACTGAAATCTATTCTATAACAATCTACCGGTATTGACTTGCTCATTTATTTATCCTTCAAAACCAATTTGTTTGTGTTGAATTAGAAAAAACAAAATTCTTGAAATAGCCTCGATCAGATTTAATTACAATAGCCACAATCTATGATTTACATTTTTGTTCAAGATAATAATCGATATTTTCTAATTGCCCTTCGACATTGAAGCAAAATTTCGATTAAAGTATGTTGGAAAACTTCGAGTTTGTTCTCAACTATTAGTTACGAGAAGGTGTGGATATGGGTGAAAAGTGTACGCATACCCATATCCACACCCACAGTCTACTGATTAGTTTTTTTTAACATGAATATTTCAATTAACTATGACTGATGTAAGTACTTTTCCATCTTTAAAACTATGTTAGATTCGAATAATTTTTTGAGGTCTATATTAGCAGCACCAAAATTAATATAAATAGGTTTAGGATACAAGAATTTAGAACGACTGATCTCGCATAACAGTCCAAAATGGTTTTTCAACGCGAGCCATTTTAAGATCATCAAATGCCGATGGACTGAATGTTGATATTTCACGATAGCATTCCTCAGAATAGTATTGTTGTAGTCGAGAAACAGCTTCCAAAATGAGCAACACCAAAAACATCATCATCGAAGCACGAACATAATGAGCCAATGTGTCACCGCTTTGTGCATCTGATACTGTACGATGATCATCAGAAAAATTTTCAAAAGGTGGTGCATAATAACAATATTGAATGAGACGAGCCGTAGGTGCATCCAATGTTTGACCATCAGCCAATGATTGAGTGAAAATAGTTCGATGATTATTCTTCATGTCTTCTTCCACATCCTGTATAGATAATAAATTCATCTATAAGATACGGTAGAAAAAGATTGAGATTATTCTACTGAAATCTATCATTTCACAGCTTTCAAAAAACTTCCGTTTCAGTTAAGAGTCTCAGTCTTTTTTTTTGACATAAAGTAGATCAAAAAATTGTGCTCGAAAAAAGTATAAAATAATTAGACAGTGTATCTACTTAAATCGGTATATGATTGTTCATTATCTTTGGTCAGTAGAGTCCATAAAAAGAATCTTATTGTGTTAGTATAGAAGAACGTTTCCTTGTCTTTTTAAAATAAAAACAAATGTAACTTCTCTAATTTACACTCTGAAAATTTAGACTGAAACTTTGAGCTCAAACATGTACAAGAATAAGAAAGGATCATCTGATAATCTATATAATCTACCTGAAGATCATCGAACATCTGTAAGCCAAAGTCCAAATATTCTAAATAGGCCATTTTTGCTCGTATTAATTGTCCCTCGATAAGAAACACAGCTGCAGTCGATGATCCACCACCTTTTTCGGCGCTAATTTGTTCAATTTGTGCCATTGTCAATACATATCCATTGTCCGGTTGAGCATGTTGCAATGTTAATTTCATTTGAGATTCATGAATAGTAGCCAAACCCATATAGGCACCTTGATGTTCATTACGTGTCCAATCATTTTCAATGAATTTGACCATATCAAATATTTTTCCAACACGATCAGCATAAGGTTGTACATATGTGTTATTATTCTTATTATTATTATTTGTCTATAGAAGCATAGTCCTTTTGTTGAAACGAGGATGTTTCCTTAGTTCGTTATCAATATTTTATATGATTATTAAATTTTCTGTTTAGTTAAGGACTTGTAAAAGTGTGGAACCAATAATAGAACACAAAACTTTCATCAAAACCTATCGGAATCTTTCACAATATATTTTCTTATTTAAATTTGAAAATCAAATTCTATTGAACAAAATAGTTGTATTTAAAAGAACATCAGAAATATTCCATTGATCAAACAGTTGTAGCGCCTGCTGAGGATACTCTACATGTCTGCTGGATCCTATGACTGCATTGCAGAAGTTGGGCGTTCCTGGGCTGCCAGTAGTCACAATGTCATGCTTTTAGGTTAGTCACCTACTAGTAAGACATTAAACATCTCTAGCTAATGAACAAAATCAAACCAAATGCATTAATACAAATAAATCTACGTTCTTCGGTGGATGGAACGTGACATCGTGTCTTTGAAAGACGAAAAAAGAGTTCATGTCAAACAAATCAAGAAACATCGAATCCACGTAACAGCTATCAGTGAAACAGCCATGTATGATTCCGGTGTTAATATAATAGGTGACTACACAATGATTCCTTCAGGTTTAACACCTGATAACAAGACAAGACAAGCTTACGGTGTTGCAGTCTTTCTTGATCAGCAAGCAACTAGAGCATGAAAGAACATCGGATCCATTTGGAAAGCATTTGATGAAAGAATTATGATAATAAGACTTGAATGCAAACCTGTCAATGTCACACTTATCTCTGTCTATTCACCAATTAACTCTTTGGCTGTCGTCGACGCATATATGCGTCAGGAACCTCATCTTTGCATGAATTGAAGTAATCATTCATAATGTATGTTTTTTAGAAACATGTGCCTTAAAACAAATGTTAGGTACCCTGCTCTTTCTAAATCACCATTTTGTTAAGGCATACTATACAATTGTTCCATAGAATAATCAACAAATTTTCTGAAAAATCATTTCTTCCCGGTCTAATGTCGGCGATCAAAGGGTTAATCCAAATTGGCAAAAGGCGATCTCTGAGGTAGTAAACGCTTTCTATACCAAACTACAAAAGACAATCGACCATGTACCCAAGGTTGATATAGTGTTAGTGATAGTGGAATTCAATGCAAAGATCGGCGCGTAACAGCATCAAACAACACGAGATATTGTAGGAACACACCACACCGTGAATTAAAGTAATAAAAACGGACAATGATTCCTCGATTTTTGCTCATTAAACGACTTAATCATTTGTAACACCTTCTTTCAACATAAACCGATCCATAAAGTCTTCTGGATGCATCGTGATAAGAAAAAATGGTACATGCTAGATTACACATTACTTGACAGAAAATTTTGATCAAGCATAGAGGATGTACGAGTCTATCATACCGCTGCTGACGCAGTAATGTGCACACCTCATCATCTACTTCGAACGAGATTAAAGTTTCATCTAAGTAGAGCCCTAGGGTTGCGGTTAGCAAAATCGAAAAAAAGCGGTCCCTTTTTCAATTCATAAAATTTTTGCTAGGAACCGACGATTTCACCGTAACATACAAAATACCGAGTAATTAAGTTTTTTTTTTAGAAATTTCTACATTTTATCTTCGAGACTCTTCGTGTTTATTAGTTCATCAAATAAGTAGCTCCTTCAAAAGGTAGAAAAAAAAGTCAAATAATGAGATAAAACACTAACATACGATATATTTATATGAAATATTAATATTATAAGTTCCAAAAAAACACCTACTTCATCATTTCCTTATCCTCTCAATGATCATGATCACGAAGAACAATATCATCTTCGTTACTCATTCTAAACGCCTTTTTTGTTGTCGTAGTTGTAGATTGTTGTTTGGTTTGGACATGAGATTGTAGAAGATGGACTGTTCAGCCATCTTTCTTTTCGTTTCAGTTGTATCAACTTCATCAATTTTTCTCATCACACGATCTCAATAATGCTAAATTTTTCTGAAAAAATAATAATAGGAGTATTTCTTCTGCACTAAGATCGATGCACTTATCGATACTTGTATTTTTTGCAGATGAGAACAGTCCTTCTACAATGGTATTCGATGTTTGTACAGCATAAAAATACTCAGCTATAGAATATAAGATCGGTAATTTTAAATTCTGTTATCGCGGAATTATAAAACATCATCATGTCAATTTAATGGGATATTTGATGGCATATATTCATCTAATTCATACGGCGTTGTTGACAATGTTAAGGAATTTTGTGGTATATCAAAACAGTATGAAAGAAGACCTTTTGATGTTGTCGATTGAGAATCAAGTGAATTTGTATGAACAAGTGATGGAGTAGTAATTGCAAATGTAGTAGATAGTATTATTGACTGCCGTTTAATAATTTCCGTTTTAACTGACTGAAGAGCTTTTTCTTGAAAACCAGGATTACCACGAAAATTTTTCATGGATAAACGAGAGAAATGTACTGATATAATGTGCATCTTGCGACATCGACACATCTTGAAACTCTCACCCTCAAGAAAAATTTCGGTTCCTAACGGTTCCGGGTAAGAGAAACAGGAACATCCGGTTCTCGGTTCCATTTGTTTTGGTACCGCAGGGCTCTAACACCCACATCCTTTTCCGATGATACTACGCAAACTATCAACTTCCTATATGAATTTTTAAACCATTCTTTTGACTGATTACCTGTCTCAGTCCCCTTTCGGTTTCCCACCTCAGAAATAGTCATCGCACCAGCATACACTAAGGTTGACAACTGATCCCAAGATATATCTCCTACTTTCAAGTCCATTTCATTTTTGATAAGTTTGTTGACTTCACAGATGATAGGTTTGATATGCTTGCCAGAGACTCTTTTGGGCACTTTTCTCAATGTCATCTGACAGCCTATCTTTCACGCCTTTTTCAAATTCATTTTGATGGTCGACTGAACCACAGCTTCAAAATTTCCCTTGTCCTTTACCATTTCCTTTTCCTTTTCTTTTGCAACGGTCGGGTTTACGTCTTGAATGTTAGTACTAATCTTCAGTTGTTGATTAGTAGTGTCGCCAGATTTTTCAACTTCCAAGATTAACTCTACGATGGTGTTGTCAGAGTTCGATTCAATACTATCTTGAGTCGGTTTCGAATTATCTCGAGTCTGTAAGTTGATCAACTTCTTAATATCGATCCACTTACTGTTGAGACTCGCCTTAGTTCTTACCGGCAGATTCTGAGTATTCCAAGCTTCTTCGACCTTTACCCAAGAAATTCTTCCCTTTGGGCCAGTATTGATGCTGACCAGTCGCTTCAGCTCTTCGACTTCTGCACCTGTCCATAAGCCTGCTCTCCCCTGACTAGCAGAGGCGCCACTACTCGGTCCTTGTCGTCCTTGAGGACTTTCTTCGGACTGAGGAGTAGGTAAAGAAGCCGCATGAATGCCAGCAGTTTGATGTTCACCTTCTTGGCTAGAAGCATCGGCCGATACCACTGGGGAAACTGCTCGAGTACTTCTAGTTGCGTAAGTTTGCCGGGCTACGGCTTCACGCAGATTTCGCCGGACAGAAGTTTTCTTCTGTACGTTTCCAGGGCCACCGGGATTAGACATTATCTTATACGTGGAGGTATCTGCATTGACCCCCCCCCCCCATGTGCGTCACTAATTAGATGACGAGACATTTGGCTATTACTTTATGAAAATTTCTTGCATTTATAAAAGTCGACAAGTAAGACTATGACGACATGTAAGAGAGGAATAGAAATAAGAAAGAATATTATTACAAGTGAAAGAGGATGGGAAAATACACACATATCTACAGAGAATAATAGAAGAAAAATAATTAAGAACTAATTAAAATTATTACTATTATTGAGAAATTAACAACATTAATGGAAAGAATATGTACAGGTTGTTCACTTTATTTTGAAACAAAATCAGAAAACTTTTTATTCTTTTATTTTTATACATTTATTGTAATAAATATTCGATATGTGATCCGTGAGCATAGTAGATTAACCTACAACGCTTTAGCCAATTCTTCAAAGAATGGTCAATTACATCTTGTTCGAGATTTTCCCACTCCTGTTTGATAGCATCTTCAACCCATGCAACGTTGACACCTTGTGTTTTCGTACTCGCTGTTTTAAAATACCCCAAATTGAATAGCCCATTGAAGCGGCATCTGGACTCTTCGGCAACCATTCTTCAGGTGTTATAACTTGGATTTTATGTTTCTTCAAATAAGCAAGTGTATCTTTTGCCTTGTGACCTGGGGCATTGTCTTGATGAAGAATCATTTCTTTTGCTTTATCACCGAGGAAACAAACGTCGTACATCATTTTTGATAAATGGTTCTATTATATGATCAATATAATATTTTATGGTAATTGTTGCACCTTCCTCAATAAAGCGTAACTGAGTTTTTCCATGCGCAGACACACCAGCCCATACCATGACGGCTACAGGATGTAAATCATTCTGTTGAATTTTTTTTGAACTTCATCTGGTAATTCATTGCTTCGAACATAATATATATCTCGAACACCTTGATTTCCTTTAAGCTAAAACCATGCTTCATCGGTAGTTGCATAATTTTTATATCTTTCATTACATAATCGACGATACATACGCCAAGCTCTAGTTCGTCTCTTCTCAATAACAGCTGGATATAATCGATGTACTGGTCTTTTTCTACGACATTTTGCATGAATAACATTACGAATAATCTTAAAAACAGCACCAATACTGATATCACATCTTGCAGCCATTAACCTGATTGTTGGAGGATTTTCTTTACTAATATATGATGTAATACGACGAACAATTGTAGGTGTTGCTACATGACGTCGACGATTAAATTTTGGTTTTTGATTATTTAATTAATCTAATTGGCGCTGTTTTCCAACTTTGTTAGTAATACGACTTATGGTACTTCTTGATACATTAAGATTCATTTCAGATAATTCTTTTTTTATAACAGAATATAAATACTTTTTCGTCAAAAGATATTTAACAACCCCTTCGATATCATTAGACATTTTATTATGAGGCACTCGTTTATCTAAAATATAAATATCGTGAAAGCATCTTCAGTGTTAGGCAGATAAACTAATATGAGAACGATTAGATCTGACTTATTTAGTAATGAAGAAAAACTACCTGCAAATTATTTCAAAATAAAGTGAATAACCTGTAGTGGCAAAATGTCTGATGAACAACTGCTGAAACTTACTGATCAGCCTTATTTTCTTGATATTCTAAGACGAAACGGACTTTGTTGGTTCGGACATGTTAATTGGATGAATAGTAGTGATAACGAACCATTAATTGTTAAAAAAGCCATGTTTAGTTATTACTCGTGTTCAAAACGATCTCGGAATACTGGTATTCGAAAGAGATGGCAAGATAAGAGTATAGACGATCTAGAAAAATGGCAGATTCAAAACTGGCGACGGCAGACGCTAGATCAAAATCAATGGCGTCACGTGATCAACAAACATACACTATTTATACCATCATTACCAAATATTCAGATCATTGTTCAAAAGCCTAAACAACAAACACATGTGAGAAAGCAAACTACACTAACAAAAGCATCCTATTCTCAACCAAAGGTAACAGAAATAATTACTCGTAATATAGATGAGACTTACACATGACTACGATGTAAGAAAAATGTTAAACTACAAGGGATCACAAACCACGTCAAAGCATGCTCAAAATTGTGGTGTAAACCAAACAATATCCATAGATAAAGCATCAACAATCTCCTGGTCGAAGAAACTACGTTTCGTACACTATGTGCACAATGATAGATATCACTGAAACTAAGTCGTCGCGACCTGGAGATGCTATGCGCGAGACCATCGACAATCACACGAAATATTCACCAAACGAACATTGCTGGACGTTTAATGAGCAGAAAGACTTTTTTTCCTTTTTTTTTTCTTTTCTTTTATTGTACTATGTTTGATTTTCACCCCACATTGGCAGGTAAAGGGTATTTAAATATACAAACAGTTGTAATAGAAATTTGCGATAATCAAATCTTTACGAAAATTGAGGTGCACTATATAGTTAAAATACAGCAGCTTTCATTTTCCTCACTGCTGACAATATCATTGTCGTTTTTATTTATTGATTTCGACTAAATAAACATGACATCGCTGAAATATGGTCTATATTACACGGCTCGTTCCTAAAATCATCTAATCATGTGTCTACCCACATTGATTGAAAAGGCCAGAAAACAAAATTTGATATAATCCAACCTATTGACTAATTATCTTGCACAGCTAGATATCACATATTCTCTTCCTAAACGAAATATATTTCGAATATTCGATAATTATACTTTTGTCATTTCATATAAAGACATAACAATTAAATATGTTTCATTATCTTAACAACAATTTACCAAAGCGATATCTCCTTCCTGTCCTCATTCAAGATAAGCTGTTTGAAATGTTGATGATATTTATTCCTGTTCGAAAATATTCTCATTTTTTTCAATCCAATATCAAACAATCATATTAACACATATAGCATTCTTTGATTTTTTCTTTAATGAGATTTAATAGAAAATTTCCAATTGAATTGTGTTTTCCATTCATACTTATTTTTCCCATTCATAAAAAACAAATTCACAAAATTTTATTGATTTTAACAATCAGTTTTTTTATAGTTACGCTAATTAAACGAAGACTATTGATAAAAAATTTAAACCTATCACAGTTGATGATAATTTGTTTGTGAAATATATGTTCACGCTCATATATGAAAGCCAATTGATATGTCACACTTTAATTCTGAGAAAAACACTTGTTATTACTGTCGTTCGTATAACTGGCAAGATAAACAAATAGTAACGATAGACAAAAAAAAAAGATTATTCATGACAAAACTGGCAAAAGCATTCAAATCTGACACATATGCTCTAGTGACATGAATATACACAAAATAAGTAAACAAAACAAAAAGAAGTCGAAGTGCGAAATTCAATATAACAATAATTGGTCTCGTGTGCATATATGTCGTGTGAATTAGTTACATAACCAAAAAACAGAAAAAAAATCAATCAATTGTTATTCATTTAACTTTCACTCTACATGAAATTAGTCATAGACAATTTATCATTTAGATTAGTTCTGTAATGCATATCTAATGACCAATAATTTGTTACATCTAAATAAACAAATCATTTTTAAAAATATAACAAAAAAACAATGTTTTTTTCTCGAAACTTCAAAGAAATATCAAATTCGAAGTATCTGTCAAAAACGATTACTTGTTTATGACAAAAAAAATAACAACAAGTTGATGTTACGCCGATCGAAACAAGTATAGAAAGATCATTCATTTTCACAGTCATATGTGAGAAAAAAAGTGTTCATATTGTGATAAAACAAGTCCGTTAGGCATGCGTTGCGGTAATACTTTAGCTTTTTATTTTCTCTCTTTATTGTTGATCGTTAAAAAAAGATAGAGACATAGATGATGATCAGGAATGTACCGAGGTCTCCGAGATTGGAAAGTAGGTCAAGATTGTCAGGTCGAAAAGTTATAAATCGGAATTTTTGCAATGAAAATTCAGAAAGTAGTTAATAGAACTACGCTTATATTCGTATTTGAATCTCTGAATTCATCATTCATGGCTGAGTCTAATTTAGTTTAATAAGTTTGAATTATCATGTGAAAAGTTTCTTCTTAAGCTCAAAAACTCAGCTTATATTGGTGAAATTGTCTATTCAAATAGCTTCTTTTAATAATACAATCTGTTCAATTTAGTTTGGAAAGGCTTTAGATTCAAGAGAACATGTACTATTAGTAGTCTCAAAGCTCTATATCTTAAAATGATTACATTAGCATAACAAAGATGTATTAATAGCTGGAAAGCGTCTATTTCGAAATTATAATCAAACATTTGCAAGCTCGAGTTTCATAAAATACAATAACTGGGAAAAACATTCAGAATTTTTCCTACGATTTCGGAACACTACGCTCGACCTTGAATAAGTTGTTTGTTTGTTTTTTGAAAATTGGTAAGCAAAGAATGGATAGAACGCTGGAGAAAAAGGAATGAGGAGAAGGGGACTTAAGGCTCAGAACACTACTGGAGGTTGTGTGTTTTTCAAATATAGATATTGCATCATAAGATTTAACAATTTCAAAAAGATTGAATGATATTTACATGAACTCCTTTTTTTTTTTATTTTTCGTTTTCCTGTAAATCGATCAGCTGATTAAATAGAAACGAAGAAATAAAGACATGCTTATCTTTTTCTTTTCTTTCGCACGAGAGAAAGAGAGAGGAAAAAATATTTAATTCGTACAACAGCTGCATATATACAAAACAGTCAGTCGAACATGTCTATATGAATAGAACAAGAAAAGTTTTTCTTGTTAAAATATTTTGATTTCTCTCGTCTACTGAAACATGTATAACAAATAATCAAGTATTCAAAATGTTCATTATTATTAGTCTTCAATATTCATGTTAATTGATCTCATCATATCTTAAATGCAAACTTCACGAAATATTTTTAGTGACAGGTAATTTTCATTTTTCCATCTGTGACATATTTAAAGTCTTATAGAAATTTTTGTTTCATCGATTTTCACACATCAATTTACTTTCATAAATGAGATTATTCAAGGTTGACATGATATATAATTAGAAATATTTCAATGAATGCTTATCTTAAATTCTTTTATATCCAATAGAAGAATATTTTATCATATATATATTCTTCTTTGATTTTATATGTATATATATATATATATCGAAAAGTGTTAGATTGTGTTAATAGCACTCAGAAAAAGTGCAAATGAAAATAACATTGAAGTTCGCATCTAACGTTCATTATTTTGCTTTTCGTCCAACGAACTTTCTTTCCCGAGAGGAAAGGAAATAAAAAAAAAAGGATGTTATCCTTCATTGCATCGATCTCTTCTCCCATTCATTATTCCTCTTTCCCTCTTCTTCTTTGTAATGAATATACATTCAAAAAACATGACAAAATTCATTAAACTTGACAAAAGTAGAAGACAACAAATATTTTTTTCGTTTATCCAAAGGATAAAATCATAGTTGAACATAATGCACATATGAATACATTATTGAATATTAAACATGAACTCGATATGAATATTTCAGTTATGAGTTGGAATTTTATAATACGGTAAGACTTCGAAGAAAATTTGATTTAATTTTATAATTCTCATCATTTTGAATAAATTTAAACCGTTGAATATTGAAGCGCTCGAATAAAAAAGCATCGATATATTGTTTATCAGTTGAATAAATATTGATGAATAGAGTGAAACCGTTAGAAAATACTTCTGTTTTCTACTTCATTAAATATGATAAATAAATTTTAGACGAACACCTCGACGTAAACTTGTCTTTTCTTCAAGTGATGATGAAACAGATAATAGTCCACCAGCGATATCTTCAGGTAACAAAAAGAAAAGAGATAAATCTTTTTTTTTCAAATTTTCACATTTCAATTTTTATTTTATTTCTAGTTCATATCCTCAGGCAAGAACAACATCAAGATGAACAGTGAGTGTTTCCTTCATTCATTTTTTTTCTTCTTATTCTATCTTTTGATGTCTAAGCAATGAAGTGGATTGTATTGAATATTAAACAATCCACCCTATGGTCCACGATAGATTCGTTCTAGTTGATTTATGACTGACAATTCGATGGCACTCAAGTGTAGGGGGAGTGTTTGTTCGACCGTTGACATTTTATTCTTTTTCCAACGAACTTTTCCCTGATGTAATTATCGACTAGTGTCAACTTTCATCAGACTTCTTTTTTTTTTTCTTCTCTTTTTAAATGGATATGTGCTACCCTGCTATTAGCAGATAGACAACAAAATGATAATCTTATTGTATTTGACAGCGGTGAGCTAAGCCGATTTTTAGTTGTTATTTGTTTTGTGTCAACAAATAAAACTGTTAAAGAAAGTTCATAGAGAAAAAAAAATAAAAAGAAGAAATTTTTTTTTCTAATTTTAGTTTGTCAATACGAATTGAAACAACGGATAATCTTATAACAAGACAAACACGTTCAAAATTAGAACATTATGGTTTCAATAAATTACCACGACCAGCATCATTACGTAATAATAAACGTCAAACATTAATTAAAGAAAATAAAAATAAAAAAATTCGTCTAGATGAATTAACTCCTAATCAGTAGGTTTTCATTGTTAGAAGAATAATTTAAGAAAAATATATCTGTGTATTTCAATATAGAAATAAACCATCTTGTCATCCAATGCAAACACGATCTCAATCATCATCGGTTTGTTTTATACCAAAAAAAAAAATACAATCTTAAATAAAGAAAATTTTGTTTCTAGGATTCTCATTCTGATCAACTTATTAAATTATTTGATAAAACTCTTTCAACAGTGACACCAAATCGAGATAATGATGAAAATTTACCTAATCAAACTCGACAACGACGAATGCGACCATTACCTCTTTGCTTATCTGATAATGAAAAAAATATGCCAGTTTTAACGGTTATTACTACTGAAGAAAATTCAAATAATAATGTAAAAATTATATTTTCAAAATTTATTTTATTATAAATTTTTATGTGTCTGTAGAAACGTCTTCATAACGATGATGATAATGTTGATGATGATGGAAACAGTGAAAATTCTCGATCAATAAAACGTTGTAAAATAATCGATGAAAGTAATAAAGAAAATGATTTAATTATAAATCGTCCATCGATTATAAAACGTTCTCGACATGGAATTGGAGTATGTCTTCTATTTAAAATCTATTCATATTATTTTCTATTCAATTATTTATTTAGTTAATTCGTAGTTTAACTGAACCAAATGAAGAACAAATAAAAGTATCCGTTGAACTTGGTTCTAATCGTGATTTAATTGGTGATCGTTCACGTACATATCTTTTACCACGATGTAAAAGTCGTAAACATCCTGATCTTGCTTGTATTAATCCTGAAACAGTATGTTGAAGAGAAAAAAAAGAAAAATTTTTCATTTTTTTTAAATAATTTCATTTTATCCTTAGATGATTAATATTTTAAAAAATGTTTATGCATCTGAAATAGAAAATTTACATATAATTGATTGTCGTTATCCATATGAATATGAAGGTGGTCATATTCATTTAGCTAAAAATCTTTATACACGTAAAAACATTTATAATGAATTTTTTCGTAAACCAATTGAATTAAAAGATCCAACAAAACGAAATATATTTATATTTCATTGTGAATTTTCATCAGAACGGGCACCATCACTGTAAGTTATTTATCCAGGGGTATTTCGGGGTCGCCTGGGGTTGAGAGGAGAATTGATGAGTCAATAGGCTGATTAGAAGTTTTTGTTAAATTTGATCAGATTTGGGGAGAGCCACAGTGTGCATTGTTCACTTAGCAGATGGACATGTGATTCTCTTACTCGAAAATGGATTGTTTTTTTGCTTAGAAATGAGTAGATATAACGCAGAAAAGTATTTTTAACAAAAAGAAAACATTTTTTAAGAAGAAAGATTGCAGAATACCTGGAAAATCTATGTTTTTTTTTTGGAAACCCACTGTGTAGTCCTGGAGTGCTTGCGCTAACAAGAATGAGAGATAGTAGATAGAAGAACATTCTGACAAAATTTGGAAAAGTTTTTTTTTAGGGACTAGCCGTTTGGATGGCACTGAGAAAAAAAAATATTATTCGTTTTTTTCAGAAGCTATAAACGTGCAAATTAAAAAAATATTTTTTATCATTGTATAGAACTCGACTTGAAGATTGAGAAAATGTACTTGATTTGTGTATCGAACAGTTTAATTTTGTCAGATGTCAATTTTTCTGATGATATCACGATTTTCAAGCTAATTCTTGGCCAACAGACTTTTTCAGTTTCTTTGAGGGTTGTTACAAAGTTACTTATATTATTAATTAGACTATATTTCGAAGTATATTTCTCTATATTTAAATCTTGGAAAAGCGCAATTTTCCTATGTAGCCAAACGCCTACCTAGATGTACATTGTGTCTTCTCTTCATCGGCCGGGACATCCTTGTATTTATTAAAGGAATAAATATACAGAGGATTTGTTTTGTTTAGTTTAAGATATTTTCGATCCGAAGATCGAAATATACATGAAAAAAATTATCCAGAATTACATTATCCAGAAATTTATTTACTCGATGGTGGTTATAAAGCATTTTATGAATATTCAACAGTAAGAATTTATCATTTTTAAAGAAAAAAAAAACTAATTCTTATTTTATTTTATTAGGAATTTTGTATCCCAAATCAATATCGTATGATGATTGATATTGATTATCAAGAAGAATATCGAGAGTATCGTTATGAAACAAAACAATGTGAAAGATTTACAGGTACAAATGAGAAAATTGGTGATGGACGACGAACACGTGTGTCTACATTTCGTTCTTGTCTATCATTTTCTTCTCAACCTATGCAATATCGTCCTATAAACATTCGTTATGATCTTCGATATACAGGCTCTCCGCCACAATCTTGAACAAAAAACAAATTTTTTTTTGTGTTTTATTCTACATCATATTGATGAATTGATATCAAAAAAGATTTTTTTGTCCTCCCACCCCCCTTTCGTGTACATTTAATACTCATTGTTGAGTATCTAGATAATTTTGTTTGACTTGTGTTGAAATTCATTCTTTTTTTTTTTGCTCGTTGAATGGTAGTGAAGATTGATGAGACTGTTTTTATCAATTGTTTTTTTTATATTAGACTAGAGAAAAAGTTCACTTTTTTTTGGTTTTTCTTTTCTTGCTTGTGTACGAAAAAGACGATAAACAAGGAAAATTGTTATGATCATAGATATATTTTTTTTTGTCTCTTGTTATGTGCGTAATTTTACAGAAAAATCGACCAAAGAATATATATATATAGAAATGCACTTAGAGTGTTTTTTTTTTGCCTTTGATCATCGGCAGTTATTAATACTATAGGAAGAATAATAATTAATCCAATATAAAAGTGGAAGAGATAGGAGCCATCACCAAGCGCTGGTATCTGTCATCAGTTAGTGATATATATATATATATATATATATATAACTATTACATATTTCCATCAATCATAGAAGATAAAGCATTGAAAAATTCTTTTTGTTAACAATGATGCATCTTACAATCTGTTTTCTTACTTTTCTCAATTTTGGATTTCATTTAGCTAGTAGTGATCTATATGGGAGTTATACTCTATTATATGATCCATTAAAATCTAGTGAATGGTCAGATGATCTTGCTCTTGCTTATATAAGAACAGTACAATTATTGAATTATGATTATCATGTGTTTCAATATCGACCTTATCCATGTCAATATTTTTATACAAGTAAAATTGAAATTAATTATAATAATCAAACAATAAATGCATGTATATATAATACAACAACAAGTGACTATGAATATAATTTTCAACTTCACCTTGATTTTCATAATATTGAATCATATATTCTACGTAATATAGCTATTCAATGTAAATATATTAATTGTAGTTTATCATTATTAAATGTAAAATCTATACGTATTGATTGGAATAAATATGGTCGTGATATTAATTTTAATTGTTCATTTAATACAATACAACAATATAACATTTATAATGCTCCACATATACTAACTGAATGGATAACACTTCGATGTAAATCTTTATCTGCTTGTACTCGTTCAAAATATAATCTTGAACAAGCATTATCATCAAATATTCAATTAATTTATAGTTCAACTTATGAACTTGAAAAACCATATTGTTCATTGGAAAAAAATCTTATTTATATTATTGAAACGAATTTTTCACAAACAAATCGTTTACTTGAACAACTAATTGATTTAATTCAACGAGGTTTTGGTAGACCAAATGAACGTGAACAAGTGCATATGAAAGAATATATTGAACATAAATGGATACATAATCATACGAATACAACAATAGATACAACTGCAATATCTGGAGAAGTACAAGGAACATTTAAAGATACGAAAAAATAATTTGTATTTTCGTTTTGATAAAATAAATTCTTATGAATTTGACTGACATCTACAAATAATTGTATTGATTTGATCATCATGAAAGAGTTCTTTGCTTCTGAGAAAAGAAATACGAAAAATTTTTTTTTACCTTTTCATTTTACTCTTTCAAAAACTGTGTACTTGTTGATATGTTTTAAATGGCATCGTTAATTAAAAATCAAATTATCAAACGTTTATCGAAGTTTGAAATACGAAATCTATTTACTTCTTTTTTAATTGTTGTTGTTTTTTTATTTTATTAAAAACAACAGATTTGTTAAAAATCTATCATCAAATCAAATCAATTTAAGTACATTAAAAGGCGAAGGTGAATTATCATCAATTGATTTAGATGAACAAGCATTAGAAGATGTTATTGAATTACCAACATGGCTTAAAATTCGAAAAGCAACATGTGGCCGAGTTTTTATTAAAGTAAAGAGAAAAACAACGATATGTAAACAAAGGAAAAACAAATATAATTTTTAGATTCCTTGGACAAATTTAAAAACATTACCAATTCAATTAGTAAGAGAAAAAAAAAAACGTTAATAAACAAAATAGAAAATTTTAAACATAATTTCTATAGCAATTAGATGATGTAACAATAGAAATTGAAACATACGAACAATTAAGAGATTTCCGTAATTCAAATGATTCATCGAATGCTAATGATCCGTAAAAAGTTTTTTCTTCAGTTTAAAGAACATTTGAATTTTGTAATATAGATTATTGGGTAAATACGGTTTTACAAATCGAGTTATTGATGGTATTTCATTGACAATTACAAATTTAACATTTGCTGTAAAAGCTCAAGCTTTTAAAGCATCTATTTTTGTAAGTAAAAAATTAATATTTGTATTTAATTAAAGGATTTTATTTATTTTTCTTTAGTTACCAAGTCTTGAAATTTATAGTATAACACCTTATGGAAAAAGAGTTGATACATTAAAGTTAACTCGTCTTCCTAATTCAACTAAAGATCATATTCTTCTTTTTAAAGTAAAAATATTGAACTTTTTTTGTTTCTTGTTTAATCTGCTTTCGTTCTGTATATGAAAAGGAAATTTCATGGCAAAATGCACGTATTGAAGCATCATCAAATGATAGTAGTATGGCAACAGCAGCTATACGCTTGATTGCTAATGCATGTCGAATAAGAATTTCTATGAAAAAAAATCTTCAAGGTAAATTTTTTTGTGATAATTGAAAAAAGAAAAAAAGCAAAATGAAATTTCTTTGTTTATAGATAGTACAATGGTAACATCACGTGTTATGGTTCATTTTGATGATCTTTTATCAGTTGTTAATGATGCACAACTTAAATCAGCTCTAAATACTTATAAAGAAATTACACAATTAATGAAACGTGCATCTGAACAACGAAAACGTATAGCTGGAGATAAATTAACAGTATGTATTTTAAAGAAAAATTCTTTCATTCTCATCATATTTCAACAGTTAGTAGAAAAACATCACTTGATTTCATATCAATTCTCTTTTAGATAAAGCAAGAATGTCATAAACAGAAAATAAGAGGACATATCCAGAGTTTCGTCTGATAATAGCACTTCAGTCTAAATAAGTTATAAAAGAATAGAAGTGTTTTTTCTGCAATCGAATCAATAGTTTACAAGAGCAATAGTCATGTTTTAACTAAAATAGCAATTACAACGCTAAAAATTACATTTACGACTTGATGTAGATACAAGGAAATGACTATATGTCAATAATAGAAAATAATAGGAAGTGAGCTACATGTAAATTGTAATTTTGATTAGGTCAAGTCGAAGTCTAATATTCACGAGTAAGAAGAAGAAGAAGAAGAAGACAAAGAAGTGATCTGAAAATAATTGATTGCATAGATCTTTGAATAAATACAAAAGAGGAAAAAAAATCTAATATATCTGTCAGCCATTCTTCAAAATGAGATTGATAGAAAAAGAACAATATCATTGAATATAAATGAACAAAAAAAAAGAGAAAAACCTTTCAATAGCAACAAAAAAATGTTATTTCAATCGTTTATTTAGATGATTCGTTTAATAGCTTTGTTCATTGACTATTCAACATAATGTTAATTATATCCGAAATATTATTAATTGAATAATTGTTTAACTTTTCGAAAAAAAAAACAGAAGAAACAAATGATACAATTTTGATACATATAAGTTTCTATTCGCTTTGATTTTGCTCGACTAATATTGATTAACAGATTCCGATGGTGATTGCTTAATTTAATTGTGCTATCGTCGCAATGCTCTCAAAGTTAATTTTGTCAATTTTCTGTAACGACTTTTTATCTGCTACTAGTTAGTATAGATATAATGCTGTTTAAAATGAACTCTACATATTGAATGGTGCTGATAAAAAATCTTATTGACGATGTCAACTATATTGTAATGAACAAATTTCGTACAATCATGCACCACGTTATAGAAGGTGTGAAAGAAGAAAATACTAAATGATTTCTATTTTTCAGTATAATTGAACTTTCTAATATCTGCTTGTAGAAGACCGAAATTTTATTACTATTTTGATAATAAGTTTTCTAAAATGATTTATATAATCTAGAAATTAGAACAGCAACAACAACCATCAACATTTCAGCCAAAACCGCCAACAACAGGCAACAATGATTCAATAAATTCTAGTGGCACATTAAATATCCAACAACAATCGAATGATCCTTTTAATCATTATGATATCGTTGAAACATCATTACATTTTAATATTAAACGATTGGATATACATATTATTGCTGATTCAAAGATTTTTAGTATGTAAAAGTTTTCTTTAAAATTAAAAACAATAAATCATTTCTATTCAAAACTAGAATCTTTATTTTTTGAATTTTTCTCAGAATCTTGTCTTCAGTCAACGAGTAAGACAGAAAAAAAAGAAATATCTAATATTGTCTTGTTGTTATTGTTCAGTTCTCTTTATTTTCCATTAAATATAACAAAGTTTTTAATTCTTTATTGATTTATTTTTTTGCAGGTAGCCGTCTAGCTGAAGGTGGTGCACTTCAAATAACATTAGCAAATTTATCTATAGATCATTATCCTTATCATGAATATGGATCATCAAAAACTCATTGGATAAAATATAGTGAAATGTTAGCATTAAATCGAGATGAATGGGCAACACGATTAAAAGAAGAATGGACTGAACAATTTACATCTGCTAAAAATAATGCACCGAATGATGAAACATGTAAGTTCAATTTTTCAACGACAAGAAAAAATAATAATAATCATTAAATTATGATTAAATTTATTGTCTTTTTCTTTGTTAGCTGCAAAATTAGAAAAAGCTCTTCGTACAAATCGTATTCGTTTATTTGAATCGTGTACTGTTATGAATATAGATGATCTTGTACTTTATCCTGTTTCATTACATAGTAATACAAATAAACATGAAGAACAAAAACGTCGTCGACCATTAATTACATCAGATCGAACACAATATCAATTACCAGAATTTTTAGGTGTTATTCATATTCAACATACTGAATATTATTATCCATTACCATATGCATTTCCTAGTAAATCATGATAACAATTATTTATAGACATATATATTTTTGTTTTTGATTTTTAATTTCTAGTACCAAATAGTGATTTATATATTCAAATAATGCCTGTGGTTATGCGCATTGATTTTGCAACATATAGTTGGCTTCATGCCTTTCTTTCATCAGTATCAATGACTATAGTAAAGAAATTTCTCGAAGAAAAATAATCTTATTTTTATTTGATTTCTTTTTTTTGTAGGATAATTCAGGTGTATTAAAAAATGATAAACCTAGTATGGATCTTGAACATGTAGCTATTAAAATAGAAGCTATGTTACCACGAGTATATAAAAGATTTCTTTTGATTTTCTCGAAATTTTTCTTTTATTTTTTCTATTTATTTAGATTGTTATTAGTTCGGATATATTTTCTGGTGCCTATCAATTACAAGAAGCTAAACATGAAAATAATCCTATACCAAGTTTATTAGAACATAAAGAAATATCAAATCAACAGAAACTTGAAATACTTGAATTAAATATTTCAAAAGTATTAATTACAAATTCTCGTTCCGAATTAACTAGTAATCGAAATAAACTTGAACAACATTTAGAATTATTTAAAAAAACGAATTTTTTTCAATTAAATCAATGGCCATTATCAAATGATTCATCGAATACAACACGTATTAGTCCATTATTTAATAAACATCCGTATGAAACATATTTATATAATAATCCGTTAACTAAAAAAATTGGTAGTACATTACCTGAATCACCATCGGCTAACGCAGCACTACATTCATATTATACAATGACGACAGATTCATTGAAGAAGGTAATAAATAAAAACTTTTTTGTTTTTTTTTGTCAGACAAAGTCTGAATGAGAAATTGCAAGACACGTAATTCAGAGATGTCCATCGTGGCTAGAAATTTGCCTTTGCCACCATCGCGGTGACGCCGCCATGAACATCTCTATTGGAAATAATTGGTTATACTTGATATACAGCCGTTTTCATGATCTGATTCAATATGATTCTTGATCTCGATGGTATAATAAAGCTGATTATTTTTATTTGAAGTGATTTAACTGAAGATTTTGACATTGCCTATCTATATAAAAAGAATATCTCAACTACTTGTGCTCATGTAAATACAACTGATCTCCAGCTCATTGATTTGATTCTACTAAATGATTAAACTGCGAGTTTTTTACAGATTTTATCGAAATTATAGAAAATACTCATAGATTCAAGTCTTGGATGAAAATTTCATTTAAAATAAATATTGACTTGCATATTTTTGTTTATATTTATTAGGCTGCAAAATATGATATTTGGCATTTTAATGCCGACAGTATTTATATGGATTTTACACCAGCATCTCCGTCAGAATCTGTTCGATTAGCAAAACAAAATATGACTGATTCTTTTGCAATATCAGGTTGGGTTGTAGTTGATGAAAATCAAAAAGGTAATACTTATATATCTTAATTATATGTTCGGAAAAAGCTAATATTCTATCATATCTAGTTGGATCTTCAACACCATCAGCTTGGGTAAATATTTTAAGTGTTCTCGAAGCACCATCAATGTTTAAAATTTCTCAAAAACAATATACATTTATTATGCATCTACTCGATGAATTGGGTTTATTTCTTGATGTACTCGAACAAAATAAAGTTCAAAGTCATTTAATAAAACAACAACTCCAACAGATTTCATCTTTATCTAGCAAACCTTCTAAAGATATAAAAATAAATGTTTGTTTAATTTCACCAACAACATTTACACTTGCTGTTATCGATGGTCTTGAAGATGCTATGATTAATCTTGCAATACCACCTCCTCCACCTAGTCTACCTGAAGCAGCAGAAATAGAATCTATTATGCATGATACATCTGATTCAAATATTGTTATTGATTTAATAACAGCATCAACAGCTATTGTTGCTAGTACGGCTAAACTTGAATCATCATCATCATCGATTACTAGTATTGAAGATAATAAAAATTCGAACAGTAAAAGTTTTAATTCATTAGGACAAAAAAAATCTAAAATAGAAGACAATATTCAACGTGGATTAGAAATAACATCAAAAGGTTCACGTGGTTCTTCACAAACATCATTAGTAAATATGGTTGATAATGGTGATGAAACATCATCACAATGGGATCAATTAAGTGAAGATTTAGATGCTGATGTTGATCCAACTTTATTAAACAATGAATATGAACAACAACAGCAACAACAACAACAAGAAAAACCAGCACGTATTGAACTTGATGATGATAGTATTAGTCTAGCAGAAAAAACTAATATTAATAATATTGTCATTGGAACAAATGCATTAGAATCCGTATGTTTATTTTATAAAAACAAAAAAAATGAATATAATTTATTTTTATTTCTTATAGATTAACGGAGCATTTGTTAAATTAAATCAAATAAAAATTTATATAACTGCAGATGAAGAAAAAAATGGTAAATCAATTTATATGGCTTGTAATGTACAGAATTTACGTATTGATGAATTTCATTCATTGAAATTTGATTCAATTAAACCAAAATTATTTGAAAATGAAAATCCTGGTATGTTTAAATTAATTTTCATCAATCTACTTTATTATTACTTTTTTTTTTAAAATTAATAGATAAACTTAATAATGAAAATGCTCCGCCAATTAATATGCGTGTTGATTTTTCTAAAGACAAATCAAGTTCATTACCAAGTGTTACTATTAAAATAAAAAATCGTATTCTTGCTATTGCTACACATGCTCTTGATATACTTGTACAAAATCTTGAAGAAGTTCGTACAAGTGAAGAAAAAAGTCTTAGAAAAAATCGTCCACAGAAATCTGTTCCTATTGATGTTCATCTCAATAATGTACAATTGTTATTTGGAGTATATGAATTTATTTGCTTTTTTTTTGTTTTGATAAATTTTTTTAAAATTTCAGCATGCGCATGAATATACAACGACAGCACCATTGGTAGAAATAAAACCACCAATAAAACTTCATATTAAACGTATGCATGTTCTCAGACAAATTGATGGACAAATTATGATTCAAACAGATGAGAATGAAGGTTAGC
Organism: Rotaria sordida; assembly: GCA_905250125.1. Taxonomy (NCBI): domain Eukaryota; kingdom Metazoa; phylum Rotifera; class Eurotatoria; order Philodinida; family Philodinidae; genus Rotaria; species Rotaria sordida. The sequence goes on along the minus strand of CAJNOL010001410.1, from coordinate 38,847 downwards.
ATTAAATCTTGAGTTTTTAATAAAAATATATATATATGTATACAATCTTCTTTTAAATGTAGGTGACTTAAATAATACAATTTCATCTAAATTGAGCAATGATGATCATGATGTTCAAGAAAAATTACGACAAGCGGAAATGATTCGACTTGAAAATGACCGACTTCGTTCAGAATTAAGTGTCCGTAAAAAAGAAATAAATGTTCTACGTGGTGAACGAGATAGTTTAATGAATACAATTTCAAAGCTTGATCTTGAATTGACTGAAGCTGAACATCGACGAATGATGCAACAACAACAACCTAGAAAAAAATAAAACTATTTATTTATCTCGGTTTTCTTTTTCTCGTTGTTTGTTTTTCTTCTGTGATAATTTATGTAGTTTCTTTCTTTAACATTCTTGATACTAATGGCTTAATTGTTTATTTTATTCTTTACTAATTTCAAACAGGTTTTTATTTATTCTGAATAGTTTTAATCGTGCATAAATCTCGTATTTATACATTTATTTTATTGTTTTCAGATATCTTTATATTTATTTTTCACGAGGAAAAAATAGAAAATATTTCTATCTTTTTCATTTTAGATCACCATTTTTATTATGGCTAAAATGATTGATGATAATGATGATCGTCTTATTAATGCCGAAGATTCCAGTACAGATGATGATCAAGAAGAACAAACACTTTCATTACCAACTGTAGCTGGTAGTGGAAAACGTAAAATAAAAAAATCTGATATGAAACGAAATAAATTAGTTACAATTCAACCGGGTCTTATACGTTTATCTGGTTTACCATATGGTTTTTTTGAACGTGAACTATATTCATATTTCTCTCAATTTGGTGTTGTGACACGTTTAAAACTAATACGTTCAAAAAAGACGGGTGGTAGTCGTGGTTATGCTTATGTTGAATTTGAAGATGAAGATGTTGCACGTATTGCATCAGAAACGATGAATGGTTATTTAATGTTTCGTTCATTAATTAAGTGTCGTTTGATCGATAGAAATAAATTTGATACAGAAAAATTATTTAAAAATTGGAAACGATTATTTACTGTGAAAACACCAAGACAAAAACGTACACTTTATAATCGGATTAAATCCAAAGAACAAATTGAAAAAAGTAATCAACGCCGTGCCAAGAAACTATTAAAACAGCAAGAGAAATTAGCGGCAGCTGGAATTAAATATGAATTAACAGATTTCATTCCATTGAAATCAATCAAGAAAGAAGAAGAAAAAAAATCTCCGTCATCAGAAAAGAAAAATGGGTCAACATCTAACAAAACAACCAAGAAAAAAAGTGTGAAAAAATAAAAATATTGTTTGTTGTTATTATGTTGTTTTGAAAAAATAAAAGAACGATAGAAATAATTCACAATATTGATTTTATCAGAAAAAGCATAAGAGAAAGAATGAATTTCATCATATTGCATGAATAAAATGTGCAAATCACAGATGCGATGAAAAAACAATAAAAAATATTTGATTATGACTTGATGCTTGACACTTTTCGAAAAAAATACTTAGAGCTCTAGTATGAACATTTTTTCAAGAAAGAATAACAAAAAACCTGTTAAAACTAAATTGATTTTTGTATCAAGTAAAGTCGACTCTTTAACCCTTTGAAGATCGGGGATTATATTTGTCCCATCTATTTTTCAATAGAAAAAATGTTTGCTTTACCTTAAACTGTTATGATCTGTAAGGTAATAAGATGTCTTACCTACCATCTGATTCATATCTTTTCTCTCTTTCTTCCTGTCATATAGATTCTTCTCAAATATTCTTCTTTTTTTCTGCTAGTGTACAATAACGTCAGATTCTCTCCCTCTCTTTTCTTCATGTATTATCATAAAGTTTTCATGTAATCATTTCCAGCCAAATATAGTAAATTGATTGAAGAACCATTTGTCGATTGAAAAAAATTCGGTCCTTAAAAGATTAAAGATGTTCCATTGAGTTGATTCAATGGTCTGTCAATCAATTGGTAAGAAGAAAGAGTTATATCAAACTTGCATATAATTAATAGGCGATTTTCAGTATAAAATCTATTTAATTTCTATATTAACAAAGAATGTTTCTACTTGACATAATGGTGAACGCCTATTCAAATTAAGATTAAGTCTGATTAAATTAAATGAACCAAATCAATAGCATTTAGCGATATAACAGAACAGTGATTTCAAAAATATCGAATCGATCAACTTAACAGCTAATAAGGAAGAATATGTTAAGTCAAGTTTTCAAAAATGTATGTTTGGGAGAGATATGTACTCAGTGTGTTTAACAGAATGTTACCATAAAAAGTAAATTAAGTATATTTCCTTATCGTAATAATTCCACTTACACTACAATGTTTTCTGGGATAATATGATATTACCCACCTTTGTGAGATACATTAAAGATGTTTACATAATAATTTTTGGCAATTGTAAATTTTTTTAGATAGGAAAGTGTATGAATAAAAATTCTTCTTATGTTTAGAATAATATCGCTAATCTACTCAGTCAATCGGTCAAATCACTCGACCTCCACACTATTACAACAAGTTGAATTTCGTTGGCTACTATCATGTCTACAACTTATCGATCTTTCTTCATAATAAACAATTGTCTGTAGAGAAGTATACGCTACTCTACTGCTAAATATTTGACTGAATACTAATTTATATCGACCGCATCTGATTCGTATGTATTCCTGACATGCATGTTACCAAAAAATTAATGAACATTTCAATCTCATACCCTATTGTACATTTCTTATATGTACATCATTCGGCATACTCCTCTCTCTTTGTTGGCCTAGTCGACAAGAATGTGGATGTAGACCTATTTCTACATTCACACACTCACATTCCAGCCTTCAAGAAGAGAAATAAACCGAATAAAATGTAGTTTTTCGACAAGATCATAGTATCCATTTTTAGAATATTCTCGATACATTCCTCAGCCGTCTTTTACTATTCATCTATCTTTTAACAAATTTTTTCCCTTTTTTTAGATATTGTCAATAGAATGAGCGATATACCACTGTCATATATTGAACTTTTGTCCAATGAAATCTTCTTAAACATATTCACTTTCTTCTTTCGTGATGAACTCTGTCGAACATAAATAGGTCTCAACATATACATCAATTGTCTTCTTCACTCTATTTGTTCAAAGCTTGAGATAAATTGGAGTGAAGGTTTGAAGCTCAAAGTGTAGGGTTTCAATTTAGAAAGACTCAAGTAGTATTAGTAACTATTATTATTTTAACTAAATTTCTCTGTCATCCAACTTTATTGTATGCGATTTAAACACCTAGATGCATATGAACAATCTAAAACTGTTGCACAAAAATGCCTAGCTTCGATGAATGATGAAGATCGTACTTTAACTGCTTCAAAAATGAAACTCAAAAACACTTGTAAAGACCAAATTCTCAATAGACTTGCTGCTGAATGGAAAAAATTAGTCAAAAATTCAGGTGCAAATACAAGAACTAAAGGAATTATAATTGGACGAATGCAAACACAAGAATATAAAAATATACTTGCTGAAATGATAAATCAACAACAAATTAACAGTAATAATAATAATAATAATAATAATATTAAATGAATGCAGAACAATCGGATTTATCTGAATATGATGAAGTAATACGCACATAAAATAATAACATTATTGAAAATAGTACGTACATCTAGTGATATATCTTATGAACGAGATGTACTTGATTATATTTGAAACACTTTTATAAATAAAAACATCCAATTATCTGATAAAACGCAACAAGCGATAAATGTGTTTGTAAACAAAAGATACATCAGATGATTCAGTACAATTAGCTTACGAAGCGATTCAACATACTATTAATGAAAATAAGGATATAGAAGAAACCAAAAAGAAAACTTTTAAACATCGAAAAAATGAACCTATTATTTATGATCAAATAAAGAATAAAGAAAAGAAAAGAAAAGAAAAAGCCGAAATATTTAAACAGCACCAGAAATGTAGGAAAATAATAAAGCAAAATTAATCTCAGTACTATTAGGTGGAATTGCTGTTGATACTCAACCACCACCTGTTCAGATATCAACAAGTCATTATGAAAATGTATGGTCAGTTGAAATAGAAGACAATGAACCTATTCAACCAAAGAATGATATTGATGCTCGACTGTTTGTTTCTCCTATTACTTGGCAAGAAATTGAATAAGCTATTAAAAATACTAATGTAACAAAAATCTAGTGGTCCTGATCATATTACAATGATTGAACATAAAAAGATATATATAAAATAGAACTAACTGTAGCGTTCAACATTTGGTTCACTTCAAGAAGAGTATCTCTAAATCTTTAAAACGAATCAAACTGTACTTATCCCTAAACAAAATCAGGATCTTCATGAAATACATAACTGGAGACCGATCACAATTGCAGCCATCATCATCAGATCATATAATAAAGTATTGAGCGCAAGATTAAACAAAGTTTTTCATATAAGTTAAAAACAAATGGGCTTTAAATCAGTCAATGAATGTGCATATCATATTGCATGGTTACATAATTTACTTAAACATGCACGAAGAAACAGAAATAACTTGTACATATGTATATTGCATGCATCCAACGCTTTCGATTTGGTACCTCATGATTCTATTAAACGAGCTTTTAAAAGGAATAATGCTCCAAGAATGCTAATTGATATAGTAAAGGATCAATATTCTGACATTTACACATCTATTTCATATAAAGATAAAAGCCCGAAAAGAATCAAATTAATGCGCAGTGTTAAGCAAGGTGATTCATTATTAAGCTTACCATTCAATTTAGTTGTCAATGAATTATTTGACTTGATAAATGATAAATATAGTTATGAGATCGAAAATGGTATCAAAACAAACGCAAAATGTTTTGCCAGTGACCTAGTACTAGTATCGGATACTAAAATCAGATTAAGACAATTACTTAACAAAACTAAAGGTTTCTCAAGGCACGAGGCCTTAATGTTAATCCAAAAAAATGTATCACAATAGAATTAACCAAAATATACAAAGGCAAGGAACGCAAAATTGAAACTGAGCCCATCTTTCAACTTGATGGTATTTCTATACCATTGCTTAATTACATCGACAAAACTACCGGATATCTTAGTGTTTCTTTTTCATTACTTAGTGCTGTGGAGGTTAACCAAATATGGTCATATGTTAAAGAGGGTCTTAATGATATAGAAAAAATTAAAATTAAACTTCAATATAAAATAGTTCTTATAAGGCCATACATAATTCCAAGGTTTATATATTTACTTACTCATACGGAACTTTATCCGAAAATGTTACATCAATTCGATAGATATATTAGCCAAACAGTAAGAAGAATACTTCATCTTCCAACATCATTAAGTAATGAATTATTTCTACTTATCAATAAAGGATAGTGGCTTACAATTGTCTAATTTACATGATACAATTGGCATTGCTAAAATTAAAATCTATAAAAGTGTTAAATTATCTACCGAACATGCTCTAGAACTATTAATTGAATTACAAGCATTATCTACGCAGGAAAGATACTTACAAGCAATGTAAATAGATGGACTACAACCATTTAATGATATTATTAACTGAAAAAAAAATGAAATAATGAAGCAAAGACGTGTAACATTTCAAAACACAATACGTGGAGTAGGTTTAGAAATCTTTTCAACGTATCTACGAACAAACCAGTAGATACGTGGTACATATAAAGGAATGAATACTAGAACATATGTTCATGGTATTAAACTCCGTACAAACTCACTGGAAACAAAGGTTACAAACACAAGAGTTATGAATATACCGAAAATATATCGCTTATGTGGTCGTGGTAATGAAACTATAATACACATATCACAATTTTGCAATGCTACTCGAGAAAAACACGTTATACTCGTCTACATAAATTAAGAATCAATGTAGCTCAAACTTTATGAGACAAAAGATATGTTACATATGAAGAAGAAACATATCCTGCTCTTGAGCAATCATCATCTTATACTAGATCTGATATAATAGCCATCAAATATGACAATGTTGTGATATTAGATACCACATATGTTTATGAACTTAGCGGTACTTCATTTATTTATGCATATAAGCAACAAATAAAGCAATATCAACTAATCGAAGTACGAGTAAAACTTAAACATAATTGCTCCATCTTCGAAACACGTGGATTAACTATTAGATCAACAGAATCATTTTATTATGGTCATATGCATATGTGGAAAAGTTGAGGATTTACAGATATACAACTCAATCATCTGGCGTTATATTATGTACAAGACTCAATTTTTCATTTTTACGTTATTACTATCTATAGAGGAACAGACAAAGACAATCGACAATAGCAATAGTTAGTAGACAATCGTGCTCACATAAATAGGTTATCAATAGTTTAATAATATAGATTTTTCCTTATGAAATAAATATTATTGTTTGAATGTATGGGAGGGGGAGGAAGGCCTATAATTTTTGGATACTCTATACTATAATGCATATTGATTGGTACACCATATCTAGATATTGTTTTTCTTTTCAAAGACTTATTAATATTATCATCAACAAAAAAACGTTGACTCGATAGAATCCAGATTTATAAACGATATTTACATTTCACATTTTATTTTATTTTATTTTACTAATTTTAAAAAAGAAATTTAACATGTTTTACCATGTTCACACGAAAATTATAAGGTATCGAAATCAAACCCTTTTCTTTTAACTTTTTAATATTCTAAAAATTTTTTTTTCTGGAAAAAGATTATTAACGGCTAAACCAATGATATGGCAAACATCAATTAGTAATGTTATTCTTTTTCAAGAGAGACAACTATGGGAAAATGTTTGGCTAAACAAATAACTTGACTCCACAGTGTTCAATAAATAGGATTTAATAATTATTTATGATTTAAATCTTAGATATGTTTGCATGAAAAGATGAACTATAATATTATTTATGTGTTATAATGATACAATTTAGCTTATTGAACAATTATGGCAGTAAACATGGCAGGATAGTCGAGTCTCCTTCCCTTATCAGTACATTTCACTATAGATAAGTATTCTCAATGTAAATGGAAATAGTTACAGACATGAAGTTCGACTTCTATAGACCTCTGTCGACCTACATTCAAATTGGTTGCTTTCACCAAATCATTTATACCATATTGTTAATAGTAAATAAGTTAAAAGTAAATAAGTTAAAAGAAAACGACTCAGAGTCGGCTAATTAAAGAGTCTTATTAATAAATCTTCGGATCCAAGCTTGTAATCAATATAATGCTGTGCTGCCATAAACAATATTTTCAGTTAATCCGAGTTTTATTCTATCAATCACGGCGTTCATTTACTCCAACACGTCAATTAAATGATTTACAGCAAATATATGAGTTACTTAAACAAGAATCTCTATGTAAAACTTAAGTTTTTGAATGACAATTTTTGATTTTTAATTATTTAATATTTTAGCTGCAACAACGCCTTATTCACAAACAATGAAGCCAACTGGAATATTTGCTAATAATGAATTAGATTTAGACACAATCAAAGTTTATGGTTTTGATTTTGGTTTGTAATCTCATATTGACTTATTCGAAATTAAGCAAAAATGATTATTTTTCTGAATAGATTATACATTAGCAAGATATAAATCAACATTACATTCATTAATTTATGATCATACTAAAGAATATCTCGTCAAAAATTTACGAGTAAAATTCTTTATTTTAAATATTAGATAAATGTCTTCATTTTTTTCTTCTCGAATCAAGTATCCAGATCAACTAATGAATTTTTCTTTTCGACCTGGATTGGGTGCACGTGGTCTTCATTTAGATATAAAAAGTGGATGGTTAATGAAAGTTGATAGTTATCATAATATTCAATTAGGCACTGTTTATCAGTAAAGATAATTCAATCATTTTAATAAAACTCTTTCTTTTTTGTTTATTTTAAGTGGTATGCGAAAAATACCAGATGAAGAAGTTATTGCTGCACATAATGGTACAAAATTGTCTGTTGATGAAGTTGGTTATCTTGGAATGACATCAAATATGTATCAATTTGTTGATATTTTTTCAATATCTGAAATAACAATTTTACGTGATGTGGCTCAGGTATGAAATAATAAAATATGTTTAAATTAAATATACAGTGTCCGAAAAACCAGTCGGAAAAGTTAACCTAAATATCTCGTATACAATTCAAACTGTTTTCTGATAAATGTCTGTGCCTATAAACATTAGAATAGGAATGGTTTTATAAATGATCAAATTTGACGAATGTATGGTTATGAAATGAAAACTGCGAGCCGCACACAGTAAAACATACACCAAATGAAGATTATATTAAAGTTACGTTTCGATATATTTGCACAACTGATACAGTGAAAGGTCGAGAACATTTTGCAAGATCGTTAAAAATTACAGAAGAAAAAGCCAATGAAATCTATGATGTTTGTAAAAAAAAATGCTCCATTCCACGTCCACAACAGTGCATCGAATTATGACTGAATATTTCTCATTGAAACTATACAATGTGCAATTTGTTCGTGCAATGAAACGAGCCTTTGTGATAGCTCGAACACTTTAGTATGGTTCATTTTTCACAAACATCATGAATTTCGTCGACTTTTTCTTCTGTAATTTTTGCTGAACTCGACTTATAATTTACGTTTCACAACCATATGTGACTCAAATTTGATCATTTATAAAACCAATCTTATTCTAATTTTTATAGACATAATATTTATCTGAAATTATACACAACAAAAACACTAAAGAATATACTTAAATATTATAAAAAGAGTCAATTGAATCGGTTGAACTGAATAAGAGCTGTTTAGGTTAACTTTCCTGACGAACTTTTGGGATGTCTTATTTATATAGTAATCGCAAGAAATCGCGCTACTGCGTAAAAAGCACATAAACTGCAATGCTTTTGTTTGATATTTTGTCTATAAACAGAGCTCGATAAACTCTGATTGTAAGCAGCAATTCAAACTTGATAGGTCTTAATATAAAGAGTTTACAATGAAAACACTGGTTTTTTTTTCTAGAGCTCAAACAAGCCTTTTTTGTGACGCTTTTCTAGTTTTCCATCGTTGAACTGCGTTAATCTCTATTTTCTTAATCACAAATAAAGGCTTGAATGTCTATATTGTGTCAGAGATAGAGCATTCCAATCCACTGTAACCTTGAGCCTCAAGAAAGCCTCCATAGTCTGGGACAGTCTCAGCATAGATCTCTTCTCTATTGATGATCGTGATCGTGAAATTTTCATAGAAAAATTGATTAGAGCATGGCATTTATTGGAGAAAATTACAAGGGAAGTAGTTAAAATTAACCAGAGATATAGGTCACTTTCTGACAATTTCCATCAACTCTCATTTAAAGATTACCTAAAGATTACTTCATAAATCAGACAAACTAATATTGTTTGACATGGAGTTTCTATTGGTGATAGAGGTAGCACTAAGCTGTCGAATGAGGAGTCTAACGTTGTGAGATTTGTTTTTTATCTTGCGAGATCCTCATTTGAAGAAAAAATCCGTGTTGATCTTCTAGCTCTTCCGTATGAAGGTCAATCAAGTTCTGATTAGTGCTTGCGGCCAGAGTCCAGCATGCTGTATTTGTAGTCAAACTATGAGACTGAAGGATTAAAATTAAGGTACTCTTTATTCAGTAGCGAGACTTTTTGTGATCACTGTATATATATATATTAAATCAATTATTTATTTTAGTATTTTATTGATAACGGTATTCCATTTGCATCTGAATACATACATCATGATGTTCGAGTACGTATGTTTTATAAATAAGTCGAATAAAAATTGTTTATTTTAATAAAATTAAGGAAGCAGTTAGCTTTTTCCACAGAACTGGAACGATGCATAAAATAGTTGGGCAAGATGTTGGTAAGATATATAATATTATTATTGAAAAGAAAATTAATTATTACTTTTCTAGCAACTTATTTTGAAGAAAATGTTCGTTTAAAACCATTTTTACAACGACTTCGTGATGCTAATAAACAATTATTTTTAATAACAAATAGTGCTTTTTGGTATGTTGACCGTGGTATGACATATTTACTTGGAAAGAATTGGGAAGAGTTTTTTGATATTATTATATGTCAAGCTAGAAAACCATCATTTTTTGGTGCACAAAGAAGGTTTGTCGAATAGATTTTTCTTTACAATTATTATAGTTTTTTAAAATGAAATATTGTATTTTTTAGACCATTTAGAGAAGTTAACGTTAATAATAATTCAAAATCTTGGGATCGAGTTTCTAAATTACAGAAAGGAAACGTTTATACTGAAGTATGTTAAATTTTTTAAGAAGAAGAAAAAAAATAACCTGTTTTAACTGTTTTACTAAAGGGTAATCTCACGGCTCTTGTTGAAATGACACGTTGGGAAGGGCATGATGTTCTTTATATTGGTGATCATATTTACGGTGATTTAGCAGTAAGTATATGATAATAAAGAATAAAATTTATTAAAGGTTCTTTTCTAAGGATTTATTTCTTACACATGGATGGAGAACAGGTGCTATTTTAGAAGAAGTTGAAGTAAGTAGGCGTAATTTATAAACAATAAAAACAGAACTTTTTATTATTAATTTGAAGGATGAAATCAGTGTAATTAATTCGGAACCATATCAAAAAACTATTCGATGGGTAATATAGTTTTAAAACAAAAATTATACACAGGTTTTTTTCATTTCAATAGCTAAATATTCTTGAATGGCTAATCGATCAACTACAAGTACGTAATTTTGAAGTATCTCTAATAGAATACTACTGTCTCATTTAAAAATACTATAAGAAATGTCAGCATAAAGTTATCGAAATTTATTCATACTGCTTTTAATAAAGAAAATAATTTCGTTGGATTTACTGAAAAACATACAAGATGAAAAAATTGAAAGAAAAGATGAATGTAGACTGTTTATTTGAATCATCTTATCTATTTTTCTGAACGAAAATTTTTTCATATATCAATAATTTTTTGTTTGATATCTTTGTATTTAAGTCTTATCGAATAATACTACACAAGTTTTCTATTGGCCATATATTATCTATTTAGCTTCTAAATGAATATCAGAAGTTTTTTAATAAAACTATCAGAAAGATAAATCCAACCAACTGACATATTAGAGAATAAATTGGAATCAGTAAACATCATAAAATAAGATTGTCAATATGAAAGCTTTTAACAATATGAAGTGTTATAAAACTGAAATCATAATCAGCAAATATCATTAATATTATTCCATTAAAATGATGAATCTGATTAAAAAAAAATCCTTGTAAGCAAAAAACACACAACAATTATAAAGAAATTTTTTGAAAATTTTCTCAAAAAAAAACGAACGATGAAAATACTCAATCAAGGTTAGTAAAATGACCATAACATTGTACTAGATTCATGCATTTCGAAGTATCTTTTTTTTAGATGATAGGTCTAATCTTTCTCTACAAAATTGCGTATTTTGATCAATTAACCATATATAGCTTTGTCATAGATATCATTGATTTACAACGAGAGATCCAAACTTTTCGAGTACCCTTTAGCTCGTAGAACGTCCAAGATAATGGCATAAACGTTTCTTATTTTATTATTCTTCATCACAACATTCTGAAAAGAACTTTTTCACTGAATTTCGAAAATTTAATGATCATACTTTTTATATTATCCTAAAGTTCAGCTTTATAAACAGTAAGCTTTTTTCATTGTCCACACGATATAACAGATCAATACTCGCTCTGCATTAAGGTTTGCGATGCTCGTCTTCGTTACATCTGTAATAAACTGTTCTCCCATTTCTCGTAGAATTTGTATAATGTTTTGAGCCTTCATTTTCAATTGATGCTTCTGCTTCATTAACTCTATCAAAAGTAACCTCAGTAGTCCAATATTTTGATTACATTTTTTTTTTGGCACTCTTCATCTAATACATCATTTTCATATTGAACAGCCTGTACAATGTCCATCATTTTTATTCGTGTATCCTAAGTTAAAGTTAGAGGAAAGAATAGTAGCAAAGTACCTACATGTATGTCATACATAGCATCTGTACTACAAGGAAGCAAATAACAGGAGCAAAATAAGTAAATGACACTATAATGCACTTCAATTTCTATACTTACTCATTGATCACTAATTGACTATTCAAATAATATAGTATTCATTTATTCAGTTTATTGGTTTTATAATTATTTAACTTACTGAACAAATATCTGGTTTCTTTTAAATAATTCTATATTTCATAGACTATTGAATTAGATTTAAATATTCTTTTTTTCTTTTATTTAAAGGATATTCCTGGTCCTGAAGCTGATGTACTTATGAAAAGTTGGGTTGCTGAACGAGAACAAGAAAGGTAGCATATATGAAATTTTCTACTTGTCCTAATTCTTTTATCCTTATTTCTAGAACAAAATCTCGTGATTATTTTAATCCTTCGTTTGGTTCTATATTTCGTACACATACAGTTCCAACATATTTTCATCGACGTTTAGCTCGTTTTGCTGACGTTTATACATCAAATGTTTGTAATTTTCTTAATTATTCGGTAATATAATGAGTTTAGGTTTTCTTTAAATTATGAGTTTAATATTTGTGTTTTGTCTTTGATTAATATCTAGCTTGATTATATATTTTTTCCTCGTCGTATGGCATTAGCACATGAAAATGTTTTGCCAACGCCAGATATTAATTTATTACTCATGAAAGCTGCTCGAGAAGCAATGCGTTTTGAAACAAAGAGCTGATGAACTATGACAAAAAAAAAGAAAATCTTGTATTTAGACTAGCACCTCATTTTATTCCAGTATATTTTATTTTATTTTTTTTCATTGTGGTTTTATTTTTTGTATACTTAACGTGAACAGTCAACATGATTAATACGAATAGAAGGTGTTAACCAAATCTTTTTAGAACAGAAATAAAAATGTATGGAATTCTATTTGATCTCGATGGTACATTAGTTGATTCTGATCCGATACATTTTGAAGCATGGCAAAAAATTCTTGCAGAAATAAAACCTAATCAACCTTTGATCGACCGAGAATTTTTTGACAAGAATATTTCGGGTAGAATTTGAATATTTCATTTATTAATTTCTTATGATGCATACGTATATATATATATATATATGTCTAATCCTAGGTCGATTAAATGCTGATATAACTCGTGAATTCTTATCATATTTATCTGAAGATGAACAAGAAAAATTAGCAGATAAAAAAGAATTATTATTTCGTGAATTAGCTAAAGAAAAACTTCAACCAACAAAAGGTCTTGATAAAATACTTGAATATATAAAAGAAAATCGCTCAAAATTAAAAATTGGTAGAGGAAAAAAAAGGAATTAATTGAAATTTATATGAATTTCTATTTTAAGGTTTAGCAACGAACGCACCACGTTTAATCGTTGAATTTGAATTAGGACTATTAAAACTTGATGAAAAATCATTCTTTGACGCTGTGCTGCTTGCTGAAGAGTTTGGTATTGGTAAGTTTTTGTTTTTATTTTTGAAATATCCAAGTCATTTTATATATTTTAACAATAAAGGTAAACCAAATCCGGATATTTATTTGGAATTAGCACGACGTTTAAATGTTGATAAAAATTCTTGTGTTATTTTTGAAGATTCAATATCAGGTGTTCGAGCTGCTGTCGCTGCTGAAATTAAATGTATTGGTATACTGACATCAGCAAAAAAAGAAACATTAGAACAATATGGTACATGGAGAACGGTGAAAAATTTTCAAGACATTAATCTTGATGAAATTTGGAATGCAATCCAATGAAAATGATTTATTTAGAAAAAGAAAATTCATATTAGAATAAAATAAGATTTAGTACTGATTATTTTTTCTATTCGATTTTATATGTAATTAATATCGAATAATACATATTATCAAAACATAAACCCATTAGTACAAAATTTCTCACATGATCGGGTATAGAAGGTGGAATTTTAAGTCTATAAATATCATTTGGAAGACTATCTCCGATGACTAATGTTTTTTCATCTATTTGCAATTGTACATCACGAACACAAGGCACACGTATGATAATATCTGGTGGTAGAGATTCTCTTGAGAGAATACCATTGATTGGTGTAATTAATTGACATCGAAGTGCATTAAATATATTCGTTGTAATAGGATAATATAATGATTCTATAATTTGTTCAACATAAACATCAAATCTAACAGCAGTAGCCCATGGATCATCACGTTCACTATCTAAAAGCCAAATAAAAAGTCGATGATGACCAGCTGTACATGGTGAATGATAACATTCCCATAAAGAAGTATCATGATTGTAATGAGTTAAACATGAACCAGGATTTTCATTCAATTCAAGATGATCAACAGTCATTCGAAGACGAACATATTTTGGCGCACGAAAAACCAATTTATTTGGAAAACTCGATATAATATCTAGTGAATATGTATGAAATGGTGGCCAAAAACGCATCTCCTAGATTTATTATAGCTGTGTAATTCGATGTAGTAACTCGAGTGTGTTTTGTCAATTATATATATATATATATATGTATATATTTACATGCATGTTGTGTATGCCTGTTACTCGATGATATAGAAGAAAAGGAAAGAAGCAAAAACAATATTAACAATTTTTGCAATATTATCCATTTGCATTAGAAGTCTCTTTTTTCCTTTTGTTTTGATGAAATGATGAATAAGAATAAATGTTTTTATAATATTATTTGAAAAATATTTTCTTCATTTTATTAGATCAACACACACATATAAAAAGTTAATTCTTTACAAAAGCTAAGGTTTTGTGTTTTTTTTTGTTGAACGATCTATTGTTTTGATTACACTTAAAAATCTACATGAGATTTTTATCCACTTGACTATCAAAATAAATCATAGTAGTAAAATATAGTAGATGTTATCGTGTCCAATTCGATCTTATTTCGACCAAAAAAAAAACAAAACAAAATTTTCATAGAAAGACAATAGTATAAGAGTGAGTAAAAGTAAAAAAACAGCATATTTTCCTAACAATTGATCTTGCACTTACTAAATAAATCATGAATGTCTATTTTCAATGTTATCTGAATATATATACAGGATGGCCCAAAAGTAAGGAAAAATAATGGGTATCTAATAATAACTGATGAACAACTGTTAATGATATTTTTCATACTTTTTATTGACGTAGAGAGCTAAAACTTTCAGAAATAAAAGGTGTTAATTAGATATATATGTAATAAAAATTTCAGCTGTTTACATCAATAAAAAGTATGAAAAATATCATTAACAGTTTTTCATCGGTTATTATTAGATACCCATTATTTTTCCTTACTTTTAGGCCACCCGGTATATATATATATATATACAATTATTTTATTACATTAGTAATTCAAGAATAAATTTTAAAAAAATCAGATAAATTTATATAACAACAAAAAAAAAAGAATAATTCACGTTGTAGAATATAAGTGATTGTAAGATTCAATCGAATTCCCTGTAGGCTTTTCAATAAAGTAAGAAAAGAGAAAATGCCAATTTTAGTTTTTTTTTCTTTCTTTACTCGGCTTTTTGTCATATTGTTCTTTCTTATTTCCTTTGGTCTATTTTATTATAATCACACATCAACTTTTTTTTTTTCATCATTATGTTTCTTCTTGGGTCATCGAACACGATGTCAATCAAACTGGAAGACATTGATTTTCTTTTTCTTTATAATCGTACTTATAATAAAAACGTGGAATAGAAATCTGAATAAAATAATATTTTATTTGTCTTATGAAATTTGTTGCTTACAGTCAAGGACAACAAAAAAAAGCACAGCTCTTAAATTCTTTCGATCGTACTTCCTTGTTGTTGTTTTCGACAAGCTGTTCAGACGTTCGATTGTTAATAAGCTAATTGAAATTTTGAGCGATGCACTATGTCTCATCTTCCGCTTGACAGTCAATCTGGTTGATTTCGAAAATTCTATTACACACATCTTTATCATTTGTTCACTTTAAGAATAAATTGCCAAGGCCCAGGAAACACAACAAAAAAGAAATGGATAAAGCACGAAGCTAGATCTTAATCATAGTAACTTTGAAAAATGTAACTAGAAAATGAATGATGAAGATTATAATACGACAAAGAAGAAAACCAATGATCCAATCATTCGTGTCGCCCAGTGATCAGAGGGGCATACTCAAGGGATGAATAGGAGACCAATAGTAGCAACCAAGCGAGAAACTGAAGAACTCCCCGAAAGAACATTTTATATTGATTGAATAGAAGAATAAGAAATAGAACAAGATATTATGGATATAACCTTGATTAAGTCAATCATAATTTGCAAGTCTATTTTACCCGTGGTGTGTTTCATTTCAATATTGAATAGATAGACAAACAAACTGATTGAGAATCATTCTATTCTCTTTTTTGTTTCTTCTTTCTCAAAGCAATATTCTTGATGATATCTTATATTCATATGATAGTGATCTTTTCCTCCAGGGGTGAACACTAACAACGATGATTGACAAGCACGTATTTCACAGCGTATTCTCCGAGATTTTACATCTAAAACGATTGAGCGTGCGTTAGTCAAGGACATTTAATAATTAGAATAATTGTATATAGCCGAAAAAAGAAAAAAAAAATCCCATTGTATTCTTGTGATTTTCTGCTTTATTAGGCAATTGATCCGTTGAATATACATGTCTATCTATCTATCTCTTTATATTCCTATGTTTCAATTTATATCTGTTTATGAATTCATATTCGTGTCATCATTTCTATTATTCATTTTTTTTTCTTCTTTTAATTTTATTTTTTTCTTTTGAAGAGACAAAAGAAAGAGAAGGAGAGAAAGAAAAAAAAGAGAAAAAAGAGAATGGCAAAGGAAGAACTGTTCAGTTCCATCGTTCTCTTTTGCTCGTTCGTTTGTCTACTATAATTGGCATGAAAATGCTCCCTCGGTAGTAGATGAATTACACACACACACACGCAAATAATTATTAGAAGACTACCAACATATAAATTTTCATAGCAAACAAATCAAACACCAATAACAATAACCTATTATATAGTTACATTAGTAAAAAAAACACAATCGTTAAGCATGAACTATCGATGGTTACCATTGTCGCCTTGATCTTTTTTATCTGTACTATACGTAAGTAATAAGTGACATATATCATTTGATAACTAATTTTATCAAAAAAAAAAGAGCCTATCTATGCAACACGTATATACATATGACGTCAAATGGTGATCGTATGTTGAGCATCATATGCAAATAAGGGACAATTCTTGACTGTGAATGACTAAAGAGTAGCGTGTCATGTATACACAATGAATGTCATCTTATTATAGTTTTATTTTTCTTTTTGGTCTTGTCCGGTTCTAAACATTTATTTAAGTACAGTTCGACTGTAGATAAAAGACGATAAAACAGATAAGCATTGTCGATGTCAAACAACACAATCAGTCAAACTTGTCTTTCTGTCTTCCGTTTTATTTTAACATATTCATCATTAAGAGCACCATCATGTTCTATCTCAACATTGTCGGTCGAATTTCAGCGACATATTGTTCAAGTGATTCGTCAACATCTATATAGAAGAATAACAGTTCGAGAGGCAGTTTCAAGTGGCATGGAACAACTGTATATAGCTTGGGGCATGTTGCGTGTTCGATTTCAAAGGAACTATATAGAATATGTATATAATCATAGTCTTTGATCTGTCAAGAAAAAAAAACCAGTAGAATTGGATCATCATTTTTCTTTTGACTTTTTGTGTTCTCTATAAAGCTCACGTAAAATAACTGAAGAAAAGAGAAGAGATAATTCCATGTCCGTTTTACATATTAATTAATCACAGACTGATTTTTTTATTAGTATTTTCTCATTTATTTTTTTTATATAGGTGCTCATCGTGCTTTTGCTATCGAGCAACAATTATCCATATCATCTGAACAGGAACATATCATAACTAGTGTACCAATGCAATCAGTTATATTACCATGTAAAGCTGTTTTACCTCATGTAGAACTTGAACGAGTGAGAAACAAAAAAGAATATTGCAACTTTTTTTTGTGTATTATTATTGTCTTAGGTTATGTGGTATAAATTGACAAATCCTGGTCAATCAACACTAAATGTTGGCAAACATTTAATAACAAAAGATTCTCGTTTTAGTGTAGCTTATTATAGTGTTGATCATGGATATTCACCTGCTAAATGGGATTTACATATAACTAATGTACGTTTATCAGATGCAGCTCATTATCAATGTCATGCTGTTGCAAAAGATCATCATAAATCGATTCGATCGAATGTGAAACTTGTTGTAGAAGGTAAGGAAATATAAAGAGTCAGATCTATACATCGCATATGTATTCGATGTTTATATGAGTAAAAAAACAATACGAACAGATATATCAGATATATAGAAAAAGATAATCATGGTCGAGTAAAAATTGGAGAATAAACAGATATAGAAGAAGTAGGTAATCTGAATAATTGAATAGAAGTAACTAAACATTATATGTGAATAGAAAACAAACGAGTATATCTATATTATAGACATTATTGTTGATATTCAACCAATTGATGTTCTTGTTTCTATTGGTGATAAAACAAAATTTTCATGTAATTTTACTGGAGAACAACGAGTACGACGTGAAAAAGTAACTTGGCTTAAAGGTATAACTTGATAAAAAATTAAAATTAAAAAAAATTTGTTGTTTTTTTTTCCATTTTATTTATTTTCTAATAGATAATACACCATTGGCACCTGATGCAACCCGTGTGACAACATCAATTGAATTACCTAATGTAACAGTAACTACTCTAGAAATAGCTGTTTCTCATTTAAATGATAGCGGTTCATATCGTTGTTCAGATGGTCATGGTGCACAAAGTAAAGAAGCTAAATTATATTTACGAGATACAAATCAACAACTGTTTCTTCGTTCATTATCATCAAAAACTTCTATTTCATCATTATTATCATTTCGAACAGTGTTTTATTTATTAATTTTTCAACTTTTGCTTTTTATTCTATAAATTATGATAGTATTAAAAAAAAAGACAAAAAAAAAATTTATTTAACCCATACTCATGTAATTACATCTGCACTGAGAGGGAATAATATATCTATAAAAGAGAATTGATATCTTATCTTATTTCGTTTACTTATTTCATTGACAACACTCACGTAGACAACTAACACACAATAAATAAGACAACATGTTCAATGCATATGCTTCATCTGAACTTGTGCTTCAAATTGAAGTTATTTCACCTGAAATACGTGGTGTTGGTTCAAAACGATATGTTGATTATACAATTAAAAATGAAAACAACATTACCAATATTTAATCAAACAGAATCAGTTGTTCATCAACGTTATTCTGATTTTGAATGGTTACATAAAGAATTAGAACATGCTGATACAAAAATAGTTGTACCACCATTACCTAATAAAGCTTGGCAAAGACAATTACCATTTCGAAAAGATAATGGTCTTTTTCAAGATGATTTCATCGAAGAACGACGACGAGGATTAGAAATATTTATTAATAAAATTGCAGTTCATCCACTAGCTCAAAATGAATGTGCTTTACATGTTTTTTTTATTAGAAACTGAAATTGATTTAAACAAATATATACGAGGCAAAATAAAGCATTAACAAAAAAAAATCGATTTAATTCTTATTGAATTTGAAAGAGAAAAAAAGACTACATATTATTTTTTTTTCTGATATTCATTATTTTTTGTTAATAAAAATTTTTAAAAATCAAATATTTATCGTTGAAAACTGCTGTTATAATTGATGACCGAAAAAAAAATACATTTATTTAATTGCCAATGATATATTCGTAATACATAATCATATGACACCAATGTCATCAGCTTTTTATTTGGCACTTGCGCATCTAATGACTGTAATAATCATCAATGGAAATGTCTCAAACACTTAGATAGAACAAGATGAGATCGTCTATTGAACATATTTAATGTCCATATAAAATGAATGCTTTCAAGAATATTATTATTGCATACAAGTCAATCTAATATAATAAAATGTAATCAATACTAGAAGTGAATAGTACAGTCAGAAAAGATAATTTTAATAAAAGTAATTTTATTTATTCTATCTCTATAGATACAAGAAAATTTCCATGTTCTTTCATATTACGTAGTTATTAATATGTTAACTTTTAAGTCATTGATGACTATTATGAAATGTTTACAAGAATAAAAGGAAATTGATTTGGTTTCTTTTAAAAAGTAAAAAAACAAATAGTTTTATAGTTATTTACTTATTGTTGATTGTCAAGTCAAGCCTAAATCTATTATTTCTACTAGCATATATATCCATACTTTTCTTTCATTATAATATACAAATAATATTTCTTATTATTTCAATTTACGACTTGTTAGTTAACATACAAATACACTAGAGATAACCAATAAACAATTTCCTATATAATTCTCACTATTCATCTGAAGCACTAAAACTGTCAATATTTTCTTTATGCTTTTGCCATGGATCAACTTTTTAAAAAAATTTTCATCATGTCTGAAGCAATCAAAGAAAAAAAAAAGAATATAATTCTTTCTATTTTTTATTTACTTAAGCCAACGATTCAACACAGTGAGAGAGAGAGAGAGTAACGAGATGTAAAAAAACACTTTCTTGTCTCTATGTATTGACGTATTTATTTTACGTTTTGCATTTTTCAGTCAAGATTATAATGTCTACGATTTCACTTAAATGTATATGATCGATCTGAATTGAAGGAAGAAGTAAAATTAAAAAAAGAATATTCATTTATAACACGTAAGATTTATACAAGTAGAACGAGTCTTTGAAATCTAAGAAATCTATATTGATCTTTATTAATTTTAGAAAATTTATTTTTTCTTTTCATTAATTAATAATGCCAGAATATTCAACGCTTAGTCGTTTTTCAGTCATTCAATTAAAAAGTGAAGTACGTAAACAACGTGCTCATTTAGACAGAATATCCGAAATGCAACGACATAGTGGTATAGATAACAGTGCACCACTTCGTTTTCCTCATCTTCATCAAAGTTTTCTAAAGCAATTAAATGAAAAACGTCAAGAAATTGATAAAGAAAATGAAACAAAATCAAAAAAATTAGTTAATATTATGATAACAAAAACTAAACATCCACCACCACCAAATCAACCAAAAAGTCAAATTCATCGTAATCAAAAAATACATTTATCACAAAATAATATTGAATATCATGAACGAATTATTAACGTTAAAAGTAGCTATGATGCACGTGAATGGGAAAAAGAATATCAACGGCATAAAGGATATTTAAGAATAGGTAAAGATAATAAAGTATTTACACCACTTGAAATTGGTATTAATCGACGACGAACAACTAAGATGAATTCATTAATGAATAGTAAGAGAACAACACCTTCATCATCAACAATCAATACAATTAAAAAATATGACCAAAATAATCGAATTTAAAACGTAGTTTTTTTTTCTTTTTTTTTGTACTGTATTAAAATGATAAGAACATTTTTAAAATATAATTTCTGTTTGATACATTAAGATTTTATTTCAAAAAGAAAAATGTTATGTTATTTTTCAATTTCAATTGCTTTTTAAATCTAAGTTATTGATATATATAAGTAATAACTAATGTATTTACGAAATAAGAGAGTTTTGAATACCGTTCGAAAAAAAAGAGAGAAAGAATAAAAATGAACATTATATATGTGTCGGTGTTGATTTTAATTTTGAAACGATTTTACCAAATTCAATTCCTTGTGTTTGTGCAATTTTAAGTTCAAGTTGAGATACTCGTCGTTCACCTTGTGTTCCAGCTAATGTTCCAGCACCTAAATTAATATTTAACAGAAACAAAGATACAAAAAAAAAAACCAAACAAACCATAAGGTGAACCACCATGTATTTCATCGAGATTCAATAACAATTTATTTCTATAGCCAAGTGGAACAAAAACCATTCCGAGATGCACGAAAAATGATACACATGAAAGAGCAGTTGTCTCTTGACCATCACCAAGTGTCGCTGTTGAAAAGAAAACACCAGCCTATAAATTATAAATGAATGCAGTAATTTGATAAACAGAAATCTAAGAAGATTTACTGGTTTGCCGATTAATGCATCGGATAGCCAATGACTATCACAAGCATCAAATAAAGTTTTAATTTGCGTAGGTATCGTCCCGAAATGAGTAGGCATACCAAACAGAAAACCATCGGCTTCAGGTAATTGATCAGGTCTAATTATTGGTATATCTTTATTTTTAGGCGGTACGTGCATTTTTTTAAGCATTTCATCGGGCAAGGTTTCAGCAACTTGAAAGACACGACAATCACATCCAGCATATTCAACACCAGCTCGAATGCTTGATGCTAATGTTGCTACATGACCATACATCGAATAATAAATTATAAAAACGACAGGACGACGCTATTAAAATATAGGCATAATTTATTTGAATTCATGTTTTTCTACTTACAGTCCGATTATTATTCGAAAGTACTAATGTAATATTGTTCGAACGAGGTTGTGCATACTGCGACATATGAACAAATTTTCTATACAGAAATGATGAATTTAACGAACATTTATTTTAACTTACCTTTGTGGAAGATCATTGATTAATTGAGATTGTGAACTCAATGCATACATTTTTTCACAATGTGAATATTTCTTTTTTGAATAAATAATTCTTTCAAATTAAATTTTAATGAATAAATGATCTAATAGAATAGCAAAAAAGAAACATGTAGTAATCATCATATGTTTCGATCAACTAGAGCTTAGTCTTCAAAACTTTTGTCGTCGTGTCTATGAAATTGTTTTGAGTTGTTACCTGAAAACTGCCTACCATATTTGAGTAGACATCTTTTTTATAGCCACTTTCTCTCAGACTGGTTGTCGAATTATTGACTTCTTTCTCTCATAAAACTTAACGAGTGCTATGATAACCGCACAAAAACTACAAGCTATATAATACAAGTAATTCTTTCTATCTTGAAATACACATATAAAACTATAAAAATATTTGTGTACCAGTCGTTTCTAGGTCTTTTATTATTTTCTGTGACTATTAATCTTTTTTTTTCTTTATTATAATATAATACAAAATGTGAAAACGAATAAAAAAGGCGAACAAAAAAGAAAAACAACACATGAAAGCACACAGCTGCGTATTCAAGCTGTCAATATTTATTCATTGGTGCACTGTTTATGTGTTTTTCATGACTACTATCATTTCAAAATAATTTCTTTTTTATGCTCTGAGAAACATTACAGTTTTACAACAATGTTTTATCAGCCATGTAGATTACAAATGATACTTTATTACACAAAAACAAAAAATCTTTTTTGTAAAAGTACTCTCATTTTAGATCTCATGAGGGAATATTTTCAACTGTCGTATTGCTTTTCGTTTGAGATCGTTGCCAATGGATCGATCATGATAATTTAGGAAAAAGTCTATTTTAATTTGGTTTTCCGATCTTCTCTTGTTGAGTTATGAGCGTTTTACTCGATTTTTACTCTACGAGCACAGAATCATTGAGAACTTGAATGATTGAATTTCGAGCTCAAATTTCGTCCATGCTACTAATGATAAAATACTTGCAAATCGTAATTATGATATAAAATCTAGGATTTATGATTAGAACAAATTGATGTAGATATATATGAATAGTACAAGAGTGGATGCTTACAATAAAAATAAAAATTTAATATGAAATTACAAAGTATTGTCGCACCATCTGAGATTTTTCAATAGATTATGGAATAATATTTCTTAATATAGTTCGTTTAAAAAGTTCGTGCATGCGGCTATTTTTTGAATATCTCGAGAACGAAACGAGGTAGAGACCTGCGGTTTTGATGAAAACCGCAGGTCTCTACCTCGTTTCGTTCTCGAGATATTCAAAAACTAGTCACACACACGGACTTTTTAAACGTACTTTAGTTCATTTCATACTTCAACGACCGCATTACCTAATTCATTTTGCGACTTTTGGATCCTTTATTCGAATTTTTGTTTCATAAGGTTCCATACTAGATGACTAGCATTAAAAGAAGGGGTTTAACTCGGTCATTGGAATAATTCAATATTATATACTTGTCTAGAGAATGCGGCCGATAAAGTATGAAATGATCTATTAATAGATGTTATTCAAGAATGTAATAAAAGAGAACGAATCCATGCATTAACACTTTGTATTTTTATATTAAATTTTTATTTATATTATAAGCATCTACTCTGGTACTATTCACATATGTCTACACAATTTTGCTGTAACTATAAACTCTAGGTCTTATCTCAAAATTATGATTCTCAAGCATTTTATCGTCGGTAGATAGATAAACCTCATCGTCACTAAAGATATTCCAAAGTTTAGACTAGAACAAACTAGTCCATATCGAGATATCAGCATGTCATAAAAACATCCCTCATTTGACATACAGATCAAAAACAGTTGTTTCTTTAAAATATAAATATCATAGCCAAGTTACTTTCGTTATGGCTCAAATTTTAGAATATTTTTAATGTCCATAAGGCCTAATTGTGGACAAAATTTCAGCTTGAAATTCGATCGTTCACATTCTCATTGATTCTACATTCAGAAGACAAGAATCGAGTAAAATGCTCATAACTGAACAAGCGAAGACCGAAAAACCAGATTAAAACAGACTTTTTACTACACATTATGACCAAACGAATGGCAATAGTTTCAAACGAAAATCGATTGGACAGTTGAGCATATTCTTTCGTCAGTGTCGAATATAACTCTGAACCTTGAATATACTTTTCTTTTCTAATAGAACTAAACTAAGTGTGAATAGAAACAATGGTATTCATGAAAAATATTCACAATCATAGAGTCGAATAGTTGAACGAACAATACAGCTAATTGAATAAAACATGTTTTCAATATTCATTCCGAATCATGATTATGAACATTAAAAATAGAATACAACTAATAGTTTGTCAGAAAACGTTATTTTATAGGTGATATTTTTACTTTCTAATATAACAAGAAAGTTTGATAGCATTAACATTATCAGCAATCGATAGAAAAAAGTCAATTGTTTAATAGTGTCATTTTCTCTTCATTTTATAACAAAAATAAAAAAACTTGAGCATTATAATTTATCAAATACTCAATAAATTTCAATATTTTCTTATCATGGAAAAATATTAGAACGAATTTTTTGTCTTTCTAGTGTACAAATAGATGACTATGTTCATATAAAAAAGACAGTGTATTGTCATTTCTATTTTTCTTCCTACCCTGTTTTCAACAATATGTCCGTAACTAAAAACAAACGACAAAATGTTAATTTCTTTTCGATATGAATATTGTTCTTTTCATGTTATTTAACAAGAAACAAATGATATTAATTAATGATCTAATAGGTTTCAGCTCTCCTTCTTTTAAAGGTGACCGTATGTAAACAATAATATTATCCTTTGAATAGAAGTGTGTTTGTGGTTAAACGTAGATCAACACTATCAAATACTTGCAACATCAATATTTACCAGAAATGTGTAAGTTTTACCCAGGGGTGGCGCGACCGGGGGGTAGTCGGGGGTGCGACACCCCCCCAATCTTCAAAAATTTCTGTTTTTTTGCTCAACAAAATCAGGAAATTTTCTTCCATTTGTCACCAAAAACAATGTTACACCCCCCGAAAAATTGCAGACTTCGTCTTTCTAGTCCAAAAAATTTCGCTACACTCCCCCAATGTTGGTTGACTCGCGCCACCCCTGGTTTTACCAATAATTTTTATCTTTACTGATAATGACGATACGTATGTATTATCTGTTTCGATCTTTAATTTGAATCATGCTGTTACGTAATTGACTATCTATCTCTTTCATTTTATTGTCAGCAAATACGATAATATTCAATTGTATCGAAAGTGTCTTTTATACCAGTTTGAATAAATTACTAGAACTAGTCTCTAGATGTCGCTTATTCATGATTATATTATATATTTGACTTATTTTTTATAGTCGTGCGGAATTTGAACTATGTTGAAAATCTGTTTACAATAAATATGTTAAGCTAATTGATTTAAATTATCCTTGAGAATTCATAAATTGATTTCGATTCGTACCAATCTTATCCATACTGTTTCAAGCCAGTTTTCCGTTGTTCTGTGTCATCCATTATTCTGTTTTTTTCCTTTTCGCTTCTATTTTGATTAATTCAACGCGTTTGTCAAGTCTTAATTTGACTTGACAAGATTGCCAGCCGAAGATTTTTCCTATTTACAACAAGTTTCTTTAAAACAAAAAAAGTACTGTCAAATATTTCTTCAATATGTATCATTTGTAAAAGAAGGTTCAAAATTTCGACAACAAAAAAGAAACAAATTCATTTCATATCATCAAATAATATTTATCTCCTCAATATTGGTCACATCTGTTTAGATAATATACAGGATCAATATTTCTTGGTGATATATTGTAAAAATTCTTATAAAATGAAATAAGTTATTGGTAAATATACAAAATGAAGTGGAGATACACTGAATAAATATTAACATAATGAATGTATTGAATCTTCAAGTTAATCCATACTGTCCGTTCTCTACTTGCGTTATTTCTTTCACTTGTTCTATGCGCATCTGATGATTAAACATAGAAAAAAAAAGACATTATTTGATTGTTCATATAATAATATTATTTCTTCGGATGAATATATATATATATATATAACATGAACCCTTCAGTGACATGCAAGCGAAACATACTTTTACATATATACGTATGTATATATGTTCACCATACATCATCGCCTCGCAGCAATAATGTTGGTGATGAACAAAAAAAAAGGATCGGAGACGTAAAAAAAAAGAGCGAAAGAGAAGAAAAAAAAAAGGTATACAATCTTGATAATGATAATGATGTCTTCACGTAAACATACCATACCAACCGAACGATTGAAGTAGGCTCACTTACAAAGAACAACATTGGCAGTACGACGTGCCAGCTGGAAAAGAAAACGCTATGGTTTTTCTTTACATTTTGTCTTAATTCAAAAATATGACGACAGCTGCCGATAGATCATCGTCTCTTCGCTATTTCTCTAATCGACCGCCAATTTCTTTTTCTTCATATTGTTTTAATAATACTAGTGGACTTATGCATCGTTCTTTAGGTGAGTGTTATTCGATATCTATTATTAGCTACTTGTTCGAAAAATCTGCATTAATGTGAAACAAAAGAGAAGATGAAAACACACAGTCTATTTCTATTAATACAGCTTATTTGACAGTTGATTATGTTCATTGTTCTAACCATATTACGATAATGATTTTAAAATATTGTCTAGATAAATATTATTTTTCATTCTCTACTATATAGATATAAATGCTAGTTAAAATTTCGATTTCTTAACATACACAAATACACATAAAACAATTGTCTCTATTAATTATTTATGAGTTTATTGATACGATCAATCAATAATTGGATACAAATATCCTCTAAAAAAACACTCTGAATCTTCGTTTTAAAAAGAACAAAAAAGACTCAGTTTTCTCTGAGTCAAACATAGAAAGCCTCGCATCTATTAGTTGATACCCGCATACAAAACCGTTGGTTTATCTCACTTGATATTTTTTTTTCTCTTGCTTTGAACTACTTATTGGTAGTAGTATCTATATCGATAGTGTTTGTATGTCAGTTAGTGTCTATTTCTTCTTTTTCTCTCGTTCTGCCTACTTTATTCTTTACACATGGTATGGTTGTCGCTGTTGTCATTCGATGCATCACAAAAAACATGAAATTTGTCATCAGTTAGTATCATCATCATCATCGTATCATTATCGATTGGCAACAAGGTCTTCAACATTTAAATTCAACAAATCAATCACAGTCAAACGATTAAGTAAAACTTCAACATCAAGAAACGGTACTTCTCCTATCTAATCAATAATTTTTTTTCTTGTTAACACATCCTTTTTCTTCTTTTTTTAAAATATATTTCTTTTCTTCCTTGAACTAACAGATAAAAATTTTAATAGATCATTCCTACCTATCGAATCAATTTTCATTCAAAAAACATACTTAATTATGTTTATGTGGATCTTTATTATATGTATAAATATTAATAATAATTTTACAATCAATAGTTATGACAATTCTCTAATTTAGTTTATTTTTTAAATTTATTATTTTGAATTGTTAATAGTAGTATTGATGGCACATGGCCCTTCTCTCAGAATATCAATATTAAGATAAGAAATAAAATGAGAACAATCGGAAAATTGTATATTCAAGGGTAATCATAAATTTAAGTATATATATATATATATATATAGGTGTGTGTTTGTGCAGTTATATTTTATCTGCGTGATCGTCTAGATTTTATTTAAAACATTAAAAACAAACATGACTAAGTTTCAAATATACTGTTGCTTCTAATAGTATCAATTCAGTAAATAACTATTTTCTTTCCTTCATATTTTTATAATATAAATATCTTTAGGTTTTTTAATTATTAATTCATTGTTTGAATAATTTAGACGAATCTCGGCTAACTAATGGACGATCAATTGACTGTCATCAACGTTCAACATCTATAACAACTGGCAATATTGCCTTATTAACACAAAATAATCATTCTTCTTCTCCATTGAATGTAAATCGTCGTAGATCCACGAATACTTCTAATATGACATCATATTCTGCACTTAAACGTAAAACTCAACGATCTGATGTATCATCAAATATATCTCGAGTATAATATATATAATATTAGTTAAATAATAAGATTTATTTTTTCTTTTAGTATCAAATTAATCTTGAACATGTTCTTGGATTTACTTCTATATCAAATTCAGTTGTTAGTCAAGATCGCTCAACAATAGTTTATGCTGCTGGGTATAATATTTTTCTTTTTGTCAAAAGTAAAAAAATAAAATAAAATAAAATAATTCAATATATTTATAGTTCCACTGTTGTTCTATATGATATTCATACGCAAAAACAAGATTTTATTATTAATACAGCTCGAAAAGCTATTACATCATTATCACTATCACCTGATGGACGATATTTAGCAACAGGCGAAGTAAATCAATAAAAATAATTATTGATTTATTTTATGTATAGAAAATAATTATAGTGTGGTCATGATCCTAAAGTACGCATTTGGGATTTGACTGGTGATAAAACAGTTTGTATTGAATTGGGTGATCATAAATTTGCTATTGATTGTGTGGTAAGTTTATTTAAAAAAAAAGAGCAAAAAAAAAATAATAGAACTAAACAGTTGTTTATGATGTAATCAATAGATAATAAGATGATGATATGAAACTTCATTTTAGATTGAGAATTCTTTTAGGTATTTTTTTTTCTCATGATTACGTAGTAAACAAATTGAAGGAATGAATCTATCTTGAAGATTAGTTATATTCTCTCGAGTATTAAGAAAGAACGAATGAATTATATCGTGATGCCTGTCTTTTTGTAATAAAATAAATATAAAAGAATCAGCGGGATGCTGTAGTTTGATCGAAAATGAAAATATCGAAGTAAAGAAATGTCGAGACTATATGTATTGACAAAGGTGATGTCTCTAGTTTATTGTTGTTTTTCTCATTATTTTGTTGATCTGTATGTATAACCAATAGTAAAGCTAGATGAGGAATACATTATAAAAATGAACAATGATTGTAGCAGGATGTGGGTGAGGATTCATAGAAGATCCATATCCACATTTCTACAGGATGTCTCAAAAGTCACCCGTGAAAAGAAACTGCAATGACTCTTCAACAAATTAAACGATTCACATGAGCTTTTCATCATTTCATATGATATACTTGGAAGTTTTATTTCATAGGATTTTATCTAGAGTTATTATTTCAAATGATTGGTATTAACTCTAAGGCATGAAGTCATATACTTCGAAACATATGGTTTCATGCGTTAGTGTTAATGGCAATCATTTGAAACAATACTTATGGATGAAAACGTATAAAATAAAACTTC
Organism: Rotaria sordida; assembly: GCA_905250125.1. Classification (NCBI taxonomy): domain Eukaryota; kingdom Metazoa; phylum Rotifera; class Eurotatoria; order Philodinida; family Philodinidae; genus Rotaria; species Rotaria sordida. Next base: position 8,762 of record CAJNOL010001410.1, on the reverse strand, counting down.
CAAGAGTATCATATGATATAATAAAAATCTCATGTGAATCGTTTAAATCATTAAAGAGTTATTGCAGTTTTATTTCACAGCATACTTTTGAAACACCTTGCAGATATATATAACGAAATGTTGAATTCACCTTAGAAAGGTTGAAAAGAAAAATGTAGAAATGGAAAATAATCGAAAAATGCTTTAGAAGATTCCGATTAACAAGACTTATTTTTTTCATTGTATATGACAAAATACTAACATTCTAACTAAGATTATACAAAAGTTAAGAAATAAAAAATAAAAATAAAAAAAATTATAAAGTGTCATTCTTTTCCATTTAGCAACTATAAATGATAAACCATCTGAATCTTCCATTAAATTTATAAAGCCAACATAATATTGTTCATCAAGATTGTCTATTCGATGTTGAATTGCAATTGTTTTGACTTGTTTTGGTTTTTCTCCTAGGTCTACATTAAATTGAATATGCATATATTAAAAATAATTCTCTTCTCGTTGAAGAAATTTTATGAACGACTAAATGTTGAGATGATAAACTTGTATTTGACTATGACATACTAAATAAACTAGATGGTATCTGAATTCAGCTCAGAGTGCAAGAAAGATGCAAAGCATTTCAAATTTCAGTTTTGAGTTTACGACATCGTACAGATAACAAAAACTCTTAGCATCGATTGAATTTATGAAAATTTACTATTATGATTGAAAGTTGTTGTTGAATTTATTACATCTTATCTTGCTATGGTTATTATGAAAAAAACGCATTGGTTAATTCAATGTGTTCATATTGAGAAATCGCTAGGAAACTATGTTGTGTTTCACCAAGCGTCTTGTTTAAATAGGAATAAATATCGATATTTGACCTCTTCTGTAGATAAGTTTTGCCCTATTGTATTCATAGAAATGAGATTGTATTCGTTAATATTAGTATCAAATATTCACTGTCATCTATGTATGGCGAAGTTTTATTGTGTTTTCTATAGAAATATTTGATAAACAAAGAACTTTGATATGTTTCACTTGTGTTTGCTTCTGCACGGCAATAATAAACGTGTTATTATTAGTCTTCTATAGGGTTCTGTTAATTAAAAGAAAAGATGTTAACAACTATCCATTGATAAATTATCATCAGTGTCAGGGATGATTAATCATTGATAAGATCAGCGTTTAATCTCGCTTCATTATATCGAGATGCTGAAAAAAAATCCATACACTATTTATAATATCTGGATTTTACTTTAGGCAAACGAGATATCATATCGAAAATCGAATAGAATTTGTATCATAAATAACGTTTAACATTGCTTTTTCAATATTTTTTCTTTCAACCTTTCTACGACACAGTAAATATTTAGATGGCTTGTCGTTTCTAGTAGTGAAACAAAAAAAAAATGTTTTTATAAATCTTTTCTTTATGCATTTATTGATCTGTATATGATGTCTGTTAAGTTATTAGCATCACACCATAAAGAAAAAGTGTATGTTGCTGCTTAAAATTTTCTAAAAAATTTTTCAACTTATTTTTACTTCCATATTTTTGCATTTTAGTAATAATCATCTTCGAAATTTTTATTTTCGATTTTTTCATTTTTGACTAAGTCATGGTCAATCAAATCGGTTGATATTGTCATTGATGATTTTTTTTTGTTTGTAGTGCTTTTCGCCAAATGTTGATCGTCTAGTTTCGATTGGATCTTTACATGATGGAAATATATATGTATGGAATTGGAAAGATAAAAAAAAACTTGCATCAAATAAATGTACATGCGCTGTAAGAAAACGAAAAATTTTATCTTTATTTATTATCGTGAATTTTTTTTAAATCTTAGATTCGTCGTGTTGCTTTCGCTGAAGATGGAAGTTATTTTGTTACAGTTGGTAATCGTTATGTGAAATTTTGGTATTTAATATCAACATCATCAGTATATATTTTTTTTTAAATTTAAATGACGAATAAATAATTTTATAATATTAGTTGGAAGTTGTACCATTACGTGGTCGTTATGCAATTTTAACTGAACGTAAAGATAATTTATTTACTGATGTTGTTTGTGGACGTGGTGATTGTGCTGGTATGACTTATGTTATAACAGCTAATGGTCTTATGTGTCAATTCGATGAACAACGACAAATGCGTGGTGAACGTGATCTTCAAGTAGACAAAAAAAACAATTTGTTTTGAAACAAAAGAAAAATTCATGTTTTTTGTTATATTAGGAAAAAGCAAATTGTTTAGCTATTGGTGATTTATATCTTGTGGTTGGATGTTCTAAAGGTGCTGTTTATATATTTTCACCACAAACTCTTCAATATATTATGTCGATTCCTTTACCACATTATTTGGGTGTTGATATTGCATTTATTACATCGATTGAGTAAAGAAATAAAATTAATGTATGTTTATTATTTGCTCTTTTTTGTGATATTTTATAGTCAAATGACGCATCCACAACAACAAAATATGTCTTTTCCTGATACAATTGCTATTTGTTTAGATGAAGATAAATCTGTGGTTAGTAACAAATTTTAAAATAAGTTTAAAAAAAAATATTATTTGTTGTTTTTAAATTAATAGCTAACATGTTTCTATAATGATCATAGTTTTTATATATGGGATATTAAAAATGAACGATCAATAAAAAAACGTGATTCTCATCTGTATCATTCAGGTTGTGGTTGGGAAATTGAAGTAAAATATATTTATTTTTCTTTTATTTTGAATTATTTATGAGGAGAATTTTTTTAAGACTTATTCAAAAATGAACACATCACCTTCGATTCTTCCACATTTATCATTTATAACATGTTCATCTGATAATTCTATACGTTTTTGGTCATTAAATCATAAGGAAACTGATTCACATTTTACTTCATCATCATCATCATCATCATTATCTTCAAATATATTTAGTAGACAATTAATGAAAATTGTTTATTTAGATGATGATTATTCAAAATTATGTCACAGTCAAACAACACAAGGTTAGATTCTATTAAGATCTACTCTTTTTCAAAAATATATTGTCAACCATGTAGATTTGTTTTATTTTTGATGATATCGAAAACAAAAATATTCAACTAATCAATTGTGATTAATTAAAGTGACATTAATTTTTCTTTCTATTCATTTAGAACGACCTGAATTTGTACCAAAAATTGGTGGTCGTTGTATGAAAATAAATCCCGATGGTTTATCATTAGCAATAGGTGACAGAAATGGAAATATTCACATATTTAATATGGAAATATTTCAACAAATTGCACTTATTGAAGCACATGATAGTGAAGTACTTAGTGTTGATTACAGTTATTCATCTGATATGAGTTTGTTGATTTTATTCTTTTAAAAAAATTTATATTGTTTAATCTAAATGAAAGGTGTGACATTGTTGGCATCAAGTAGTCGTGATCGTTTTATTCATATATTTGATGTAACAAAAGATTATCAACTTGTTGCAACATTAGATGATCATTCAGCAGCTATAACAACTATTCGTTTTACATTTTCATCAATAACTTCGAATTTACAATTAATTTCATGTAGTGCCGATAAGTCATTGATATTTCGTTCAGTTACAAAAGTAAACGTTTTTTTTTCTTAGCTTTTAAAGATTTTTCTTTTTTTGTATTTTTTTTCAATTTGATTTAGAATGAAAATGGAAAATATCAATTTATGCGTTCCAATAATATTGTTGAAAAACAAACATTTTATGATTTAGCTATTGATCATACACGTGAACTTGTTAGTACAGCTTGTCAAGATCGAATGATAAGGTCATTTGTTTTCTTTTATATTAAAATTCTATTTTTGATGTTTTTTTTTTTTTTTCTTCGATTTTTAGAGTTTATAACTTACAAGATGGTAAACGAGTACGAACATGTAAAGGATCCATTGGCGACGATACTGGTTATTTAATTAAAATTGATTTTGATACATCAGGACGATACTTAGCAACATCTTGTTCGAATAAATGTGTTTATATTTGGGATACAATAACGACAGAATGTGTTGCATCTCTTTGTGGACATAGTGAAATTATTACTGATTTAAAATTTAGTCAAGATGGACATTATTTATATACGATTTCGGGTGATAGGTAAAGATAATTTGATTTGTTACATTTATTTTCAATGTAAATTTTAGCTGTATTTTTGTTTGGAATATTACTGAATTAGCAATTGTACCAACAACATGTCGGATTCAACCATTATCTTCAACGAAATCAACTGATCTAGAAATGTAAGTGACAATTAATTTTTAAAAATAAATGATATTATTTTCGATAACATACTTTTAGCATTCAATTCTTGTAAGAGAGATTTATGAGTGCTGTTAGCGAGATTAAGGATATATGGTGTTTATTTCATTCACTTTTCAAATTTTCGAATTTCTTCAAAGCTCTAAAATGATATGTTTTTGACGTAGGAACCTCTTCAGGAGTCAAATCACATTTCGACCGAGACCATGTTCATTTTATGAGTACTAGTGAGTGATAGAAAAGTCTAGAATGGTTCAGTCTTTCAGGACTTCGTTCTTGAAATATCAAAATTTTGCTAGGTTTTTCAAGAAAAGTGTGTGGTCTCTCAGGGCACGTGGAACATCGCCTTTCAAGTTTCGACTTCAAACTTTACACGAACAAGGTTCTTAATAAAATTAGTTGATTGTGCAATTTTTAGGTTTTCTATTATTTTCTTTCTAGAAATATAAATGTATGAGCAAAATTTGCTCTTATATATGAAAGAATTTCGATTATTGAATATTTCACGGTAGAAGATATTAGAAAAGTTACAGCTTGTTCAATGAATTAATCTCATTGAGAACTTTGTTTGTGCAAATTTGAAGTCGAAACTCGAAAGTTAATTCTCTACATGACCTGAAGGACCAACAGCTTTTCGTTGAAAAATTCAGTAAAACTCCAATATCTCAAGAACGAAGGCTCGAAAAACCAAACCATTCTAGAGTTTTCTATTACTTACTAGTGTTTATCAAATAAACGTCGTCTCGTTCGAAAAGTGATTTCATTCGAAGAGATTTCCTGTCAGTTCTTTGAGAGGTTCTTTTACAGAAGTCTTCTTCATTTACGAAAGGTTTTCAAACATCTAGTGCTGTTAAATGGTTGAAATTACCTTTTAAATGAGAGAAAAAATAGACATTCGAACTCATTTATGACTTATATATATTAGAGTAAACTTTTTTCGTACTATGTACCTTGACTGAGGAAAATTTTCTAACCCTTAGCCTACCTTGAAAAACCTCTACCCTTCTCTGTCCTAACCTGCAGAGTAGGACAGTCCTGCACATCTCTAATCTTAACGATGCTACATTTTATTTAGTAATATTTATTCTCTTGAAAAGACAGATTTATTATAAGAAATGTCTCAGATTTCATTAGAAAACAGATATGTAGCATTGACTCGTGGATTTCAATGACCGTGTATGAAAAAATTGATGAAGAAAAGTAAACGTAAGCTAAAGAAAATTGTTAATACAACCTTTACTTTGAAGCTTTAGTCATGTCAAGGTTCAAATAATAATATATCTGATTGTTTAGAGTATCTTCTATGCCTTTCTGCTTACGCTTTCTTCGAACACTGACTATGACAGTTTTTAATGAATTTCTCTTTTTTCGATCGAAAATTCTTCCGAATGCTCAGTCCTTTTCTCAAATTGTCGTTATCAGAAAGAAAAAATGAATCTTTTAAATTTGGTTGTCTTATATTAATTTTCTCTAATTTTTATTTATTAATCTTTTTTAGAACTGAAGTCAATGAATCAATATCACAAGTACAGTTTTGATCAATTGATTTTTATAAATAATTATATTTTCATGATTTTTAGGCATCAAATATTAATGATGAACATCAACGAAATTTAAAAGGTCAACGAAGTTTATGGGCAACAGTTGAACCACGTTTACCAGTTTGTATTTAGTATAAAAAAATTTCAAATCAATGAATTATTTAATTATTTATTTTAGTCATTTGAATCAAAATTTATTCGAACACAATTATTTGATATCTTTAATGAAGAGTAAAAAATAATTTTTTTTTCTCATCATCCAATAAAATAATTAATTCTTTTCAGTTCATGTAATAAAATGGTTCGTTCAATAAGTTCACAAGATGATGCATCAGCTTTTCTTGATGAAGGTTTATTTGTTTTTTCTTATTAAACGAAAAGCAAAAGAAAACAAAACTTCTATTGATTATATTTCATAGATGATGATCCAACATTCTCAACAACAATAAATAGTACAAATGGAAAAATGAATTCATTTTTTACCGAAAATTATGATCACGAAAATGTCGCAACTAATACAATTATTAATAATGAAGATATTTCATCAAATGAAATCAAACAACGAAAAAGTGTGTCAGCTCGTTTTCGTTCGATTTCAAAAGATACAATGTAAGAGAAAAATATATCAAAAACCTCTTAGAACAATCCTTGAAGGGTTAAAATGTAAAACATGATGTAGTCGCTCTTGCTAAGCATAGGGAGATTGTTTTATTCTATCTATTTTTGGGCACATTTCTTTACCATCTTTTTACTTAACCTTGTAGAATTGCAGTAAAGAAGTAATTCATAATTATATTAGAATGAAACGTTATTGATATATGCTTTTTGATTGTACATCAACAACATCTGCAAGATCTGTGATGGTCTCTAACTAGCGTCTGTTACGGTCTGCGGCGAATGGGAGGGGGTTAGGTTTCTACTCTATACACTTCAACACTTCTTTTAGATCATGTTTCATAAAAAAAAATGATGCAGTTAATTATTTCTTTAGAACGACTGATACATTATTAACAGCAATTAATACAAATCAAGAAAATATGTCTCTAATTTCATCAACAACATCCCATCGTCAAAGTAAATATATTCAATCACGGACAATGATTACAACAACAACAAATGAATCAAAAATAACATCATCAAAACCATCAATAACACGAAAAATTCGTAATAAATTTTTCTCATAATAAAATAAATAAAGTTTTAAATTTTTTATGAATTTTCAGTTAATCGAACACGATCTGAAGATCGTTCTCGTGGTTCATCTCTTTCTCTTGTCAATAATATTACAGATACAACATCATCATCATCATCTTCTAATTGTCAATTACCATCATATGCTGCTCATACATCAAGTTCAATAAATAAACTTCGTGAAAATACAATGTCAGTAACTTTACCTCCGCCGGTAATTCCTCTTCTTTCATCAATCTCAAATTCTTCATTAGCTATTTCTTCTTCCCAAACACGTCGGATTCCATCAGTTGTTTCTCTTGATACTCGTTTACCATCTACTAAAAATATATCAAAATCTCGTTCAACACAAAATCTTATTCTTCCAACAACAGTTATACCGAATTCTAGCATTCAGAAATCTAAATTATTATCATCACGTCGAGTGAAAAATCCCCGTGTTCCTCGACGACCACCTAATTTACCAATAACAACAACAATAGCGACAACAAATACTCAATCATCATCTTCACCATCATCATCGAATAGTTCATCTCCAACAAAAACAAAACAACATCTTCCATCTTGTTTACAAGATTCTATTTTACCATTACGTGAATTAGATAATTCAACAAATGATCTTATGCCAAAATGGGCACAAGATTGTTTCTATCGAACAGTTGTACTTGGTTTAAAACCATTACTTTTACAAGATATTCCATCATCACCACTAAAATATTCAACTAGTACATCATCTATTGAAAGTTCTGATTCATTAGAAGCAACAAGTGAATTATTAAATAATCAAAAACAAATTAAAGTACGACGAAGTATATCAATATCAGATTATAAACCAATTGAAATAAAAACAAACAAAGAAAAGTATCAAGAACGATAATTATATATAGTAGCGCTTAAAATTGATCAATCGTCTTGTTTTTCTAATATCTCAAGATAGTTTCAACATATAGAATTTCAATTTTCGCCAAAATATAGGCTTGTTTTCATCGATTATCTGCTCAAAATGTCAACGCACCATGGTTTATATTTTCTACGTCAGACTAAAACTACGAAAAATAATGTGCTACGATATCGTTCAAAATTGATCATGAACCATGTGCACACAAATTGCTGAATATTGTACTTCATATTTCAACCCTTTCTATGGAATGACACATTTAGAAAAGGTTCTAACGAAGTTTCACTTGCTTTTTAGTCAAAACATCGTAAAGCAAATGTAACTTCTCGTTCAAAAGGATGAAATACGACATTTCTAATTTTAATATGTTCTTATATTCTGCGTGTGGTGTATGATCAATTTTGAGCGATATGGAAGTATATCAGTTTTAGCACTTCTAGTCTATCAGAGTGAATATATGACATTGAGAGCTACAATTTTGAGCACATAAACTATGGAAATGAGACTACATTTTGACAAAAACTGCAATTCTACATTGAAAATCGGCAGGGTAAGCTTTTCCTGTATCTTGTATCCTGACTGAGAAAATTTTTCTAACCCTTATCTTATCCTCCTTTGTAGAACCTCTATCCTATCCTTACCCTATGGAGTTTTCATCTCACTCTTCCTTACAGTGCCGGGCCTAGGATTTTGGTGACTGCTAGCGATCATAGTCATGAAACATGTTTTTAAGTCAAATTAGAGATCTTATCGATTCAGCTTTTAGACATATTCTGCTGAGAAAAATCGAATAATTGTTTGAATGAAAGAGGCAATCGTCTCTGGTGCTGCTCTCTAAATTCGTTACTGTTCCCTTACCCATGTAAAAAT
>CAJNOL010001409.1:0-65690 GCA_905250125.1 Rotaria sordida | reverse complement strand
GATAAATAAAACATTTATTTATTATTCTATTTCATAAAAATCTTTTGATTTTAGAATGTGAAATAAAAAGAGTTTTAAATTATAAACTATACTTAATGATACAAAATCATTAGCAGAATATAATGCTGAAATAATTGATCTTAAAAAATCACTTAATCGAACAATATCACATCAGAAAGAAGAACCAACACGAATAAAAGATCAAATTGATGAATTACAAAAACCATTAGATATAACTGATAAATATAAAAATTTTATTTTATTTGAATAGATAAAAAAAATATTTCGAAAAACAATAGAAAAAGATAAAATTCCATCAACAAAAACATTTGAAATATATGCAATGAAAGAATGTTATATTTACAATTATTACGCAAACAAATTGATGAAAATGATGAAAAAATTAAAAGATTTTCAAATAAATTTGCTTTATTTATTTTTAAAAATTTTTATTTTATGGAAATAATATGTTAATGTAATATTTCAACAATACTAAAAAATGACTAACTAATCCATCCAATTTATCAATAAATAGAATCAATAACACTAATTGAAAACGATAGTCTTTCTCATAAATACAGTATCTTTCTTTTTATGCTTTTCTTTTTGCAATTTCATATATGTAATATGCATTATTCACTTCAATTGTTTATACATAATGAATAATTTTTTTTGTGTCAGTATTAGAAAAATAATATAATATGAGATTTATAGATGTTAATATTTACTTTTTATAATTAAATAAATTATATTAGTCATTTCATGGAAAACGGACATGTATCTATCCTTCATTTAACTTTGATTCTTTATAAGTACTTTTTTTTGAATAAAATCTATTAGCATAGACATATGTAAAAATATTGAATCTTTCAGCTGATGCTTAATTAAAACTAATTAATTAAGAAGTAATTAGTGACTATCTCTTTAATAAGATGAGAAAAAAAAATACAAAAATTTCGGGATAGACTGTACAGTATGAACTACATCTATAATGAAATTTTCAGGAAGATAGAAATCGAAAAATTCTTCTCTTAAAAAACAGTTTTCTAGAGATCTCATCAAATCCAAGAACAAAAATCTCTGTCTTATCATCATTTGAAGATTGTGAAGGAGAATTTGTACAAGTATGAATTTATTTTGAACTTCTCGTTCAGTTATAAGAGTTTTTTTCATTTGCATATTTGTACTCCATCAAACCCTGAACGAAAAATAAGCTGAATTTTTTTTGAAAAATCTAGATGTGCGCGGAAAAAACTTTGGATAGGAATTCTGTGACTTTAAGAGTCGTCCACAGAATGTACCGTTTAGTTTTTTAAAAGTTCTATCTCAATGCGCAGACTTTTGAAACTGAAACGCATGCAATGAAAATCGATGTCCTTTTTTGCGTATCGTCTCTAATGCTATTTAACTTCTGTGAACAACGATCTATAGGGTTGATTTTTTCAGTGTATTTAGAGTAGCTCAGCATGCATGTGACATATAAAAACTAGCTCTAGACAAGTTCATTATCCAGAAATATACACATTTTGATTTTACAAAGTCACGTCTCTAACAAATGAAGTGGCCTATATACATTGTAGTCATGTTATTTTGCAACGTTTTCTATTAACACAATCATCATCATTTAAAATAAATCAAACAACTGCTCTACCTGTTAATACAAATTTAAGTATTGTATAAGCATCAAATCATTTTCCAGTAATTTATGTACCAAGATTAATGCCAAAAATTAAAATGACACTTAGTTTACAAGAATTACGTGAACGACAAAAAGTTTTGTATCAAGCAGCAGCAACATCATAGTATATGACTGATATATCAGTTGATTTTGATAGAATACAATATGAACTTGATATGCCAAATGTTTTCGCATCATTTGAAAGAATTGTTCTCCTACATATTTGGTTTTTACTTGTTCTTTATGTTCAATTAGGTGAGATTTTTCTAGATTGTTGAAGTTGATTCAATATTGGGCTATCTGATCATACAAACAATTGTACAATGGACAATGAAACTTTTATGAAATCTCAAAAGAAAATAGAATAACTACATTATGCAGTCAAATACAAATCTCGTTAATAGGAATTTCTCAAAAATTGATTGTTGACTTATTATTTCATTCAATTGATGTCGATAAAATTGACATTTTTCAATTATTAAAATTTATTTTTATAGATCCAACTGATGTATTTCTTCGTCATCAATTAGCACGTACAATGTGAATAGATCTTGATTTACATGCTCAACAAATTCTTTCAAGTCAAAGTAAAACTCATTGTAATCAATCAGAAGAATTATGTTCTGAAATGGATACATTTATATTTGTATTAGATGAAAATCTTATTGATGATGATACTGTATTAACTGTTGCTACATGGAAACATTTTTGTCATTTTCAACCAACTCCACTAGAACGTCTTGTTACATTTGTGACATATATAAGAAAAAATATTCGATATTTAGAACGATTACTTCATGAAAATTTTATGAAAAATGATTATATCTATTTTTTACCATTATATGATGATTCTGTCAATATAAAATCTGCTAATTAACATTATCTTGATTTTAAAAAAATAATAGAGGATGAATTATATTATTGTATTTTAGATAATTCAGTATGGATAAAACATTTGAACGCGTTTAATAGATGAAAATTTTGCACAAAATATAGAAAATGTTTTGGTAATTGTATGCAAAATAGGAAAAGGGTGTGGGTGTGGGTGTGGATCTTCTCTTCAAAAGAACCCACACCCACACCCTCAATATACTCAATCGACATTATTATTAAGAATGTGGGTTATTGGAAAACCTGTTAAAATAAAGAGCAGTCGAACAATTTCGATACTTCTCCGAGTAAATGGATGATATCTAAGACAAACTTATACATCATCGACTGATCGAAGTATGTATTTCTGTAGAGAAAGATTAGAAGTATCATCATAAAAAAAGATACTTCGAAATGCATGCATGTAATACAATATTATGGTCATATTACTAGTTACTAACCTTGAATGAATATGTTCGTCTCACATTTTTTGAAAAAAATAATAAAAGCAAATATATTTTTTTCTCACAGGATTTTATTATGAGATCTATCATTTTAATGGAATAATACCCATCATATTTGTTGATTATGATTGCAGTTTTTATCAAGCATGAAAAATGTTACTTAATTCAATTGAAACTCAATGAAGTACAGAAAATTGATCCGACATAGAAAGCACCAACGTACTTGTGAACTTGTCTTGATAGATACTGTTGTAAATTCCTCTAGTTTTTTGTGAGACAAGGAGATGTTAAAACATTTTTTCTTCTTAAAATCACTCGACTGCAATCTACAAAAATATTGGAGAAAATTGAAGTTTTTCTTATTATAGCAATAAAAAAAAGTCACACTCAACAGTTTCAATCATTATCGTTCAATATCAAAGTAAAATAAATAGAATAGTCGATATCAGCACAAAAACTACATCAAAACATTCCGATATGCCTTTAGTTTATCAGGAGTGTGTTTCTCGCGAATACGTTTTTTAAGCTGTAATATCTCTGATCTGGTGTAGGTTTTTGTGTTGATTTCGAATATACTATTCAATTTGGTCTAACATATAGCTAGAATGAAAAAAAACCAGCGAAATACACCAATTCATTTTTCAAAATTCCATATGATGTTGTGGTTGAAATTTAAAACAATCTAGTTTCTCAATACTAAAACAAAGTTAAAAAACTAAATGATATAGAGACATTTCATGTTCGACGTTCAATGATTCTAATAAGAGATGACAGTGGGTCTAAACTCTTCTCATTAAAGAGAGACATATATTCATAAAAATGTCTATTGACATATGATTGTTTTCGTAAATGTCCAAATCCAACTCTTATTTTGAGTAGATATCTATACCTATCCGCTAGTTGAACGATCTTTTCCTAAAATTTATGGTAGAGTTACGTTATCTGTCATTTGATCTATATAAATAGTATAGAATGTATAATGTGTAGTCGGAATATAGGGTTTCATATAAGACAAACAAGCCAAAAAAAGAATTTCTTTAACTTCATTGAAATCAGAAATGAAATGAATAGAATAGATCTTTTTCTTTTTACCATATTCAACCATTTCAATTCATTTTCATTCCAGTTATCAACAGGCAAGTTCAATAAAATTATGTTTATGAGATAAAATATATTTAACTACACTTGCGATAATGATCAAATTTCATACGATTTCATGTACGCTTAGTCCGAGTTTGTTGAACAAATGACTGTACCTACGTTAATGTCTAATAGAGAGTGAATGAAAATTAACCACACTTCATCAACGTAAAAAATTAAAAGAAATTACATGACAATGAAGAAATGAACATTTTCATGAATTAAATACCATAATTGTATTTTTGATTTAGAAGTCATGAACGTGATGAAATTTTGTTGATTATCGGACTCCATGTTCAACTAGATGATAACTTTCTAGTAAACTTTGTCAAAAAGATGAAGTCCTGACATTCTAATTTTCAAAAGAAATTTTCACATGATTTGCCTATTTTCTATCGATAAGTTTTGAGATGAACAAGTTAACATGTCAAGATGATTTTTTTTAGATTTCAACTACGCACAGAACTTTATTATGGTACTCGATACCTATAAAACGTTGGTTATGTGAAGATGACATTCGCAACGAATATTTTAGTTCTAATTATACATGAATGTAGTACGAGAATTGTAACTTGCTTTCGAACACGGGACTTTTTATAACCTAAAAGATGATATAGGTTCTCTCTTGCAATGATACACTAACAACACCATTAGATTCAACATGTTTAGGGGGGTAGACAAAATGAAGATATATAGTTTGAGCTTGAGGCATTTATCAGCCGCTGGTTTTTATCATTAATCTATGATCTTCGATCTGATAATAGATTATGCATAACTTAAATATCTAATATCTCCTTCTAAGTAAGCCAATGACCGCTAATATTTTAACCTTGCTAGTTTGGCGGTGAGAGCTTTCACTTCACCCGAATATGTCTAGCCGATTTAACTGACAACACAAACATCTCCATTGGAAGGGCTAAAAATTCGTAAAGTACTCAAAGATTTCGGTCACATACTGGTAGGGCGGTATCCTGAACTCACTGTATTCTCTAGGATAGTTTACACCGCTTATGTAATAGATCTATACTATAGAATTTTGTCTTTCTAAAACGAGATATGATGTTTCAAGACGAACTTGCTTTTGGTCTTTTTTCTAGAAAATGCATCAATTGATAGAAAATGTTGATAGAAAAAATATCCTATGAATAAAAAAATATTAGGAGACTGATTACTGTCTTTCATTGTCGCTACATTTTATGAAATTCATTTAGTAATTATTATGTTAGACTCAGTCGTTGCATGATATTTGTCGATTGTTCTATAATAAATTGATCTATTAATAGTCATGATGAAAATTTGAAATTTAATTCAGAGATCGATTATGAGTTTCAGTTCGATTGTGATCGATAACCATTTTCCAAATATGTCAAAGAATATCAAATGAATACTTTCCAAGCAAAGAATAATGCTCAACATGATGAACTTTTGATTGAAAATGGTTTTAATCGTTTTTAGCTTCATATTTCAGTGAACTTCAAATCCATTTAGTATATTTTTTCTCATTTATGAAAATTTTCATTTTTTTTTTTTGTTTGGATCAATCGATTGTGAAACTACTGAAGACATACAAAAAGTAACAATGGGTATGACTGAAGAGAAAGATTACATTCTCACCCACATCTCTGTTCTGAAACAAACATAAAGGCATAAATTCGACATAATTAGCAAACGACATGAATGCTTGATTCACTTTTTCGTTTAGCTTCTATGTGTATTTTCTAAAAATAAGTTCTAATTTCACAGTTGATGAAACACCAAATCTATTGTTTTTTATATTAGACTGTATACAATTTTATTAGATAAAATATCATGCATATGAGATAACGAAATCAAATGTCAATCGTCAAGTACTACTACTCAATTCTGCACTTGACTCTGAATGCGGTCAACGTGAAAATTATGCATAGCAACAGCTAGTGGACTTAGTCAAAACAGATAGAAGCACATGACAAAAAAACATAAATCGGAATCTCATATGATAATACGTATAAAAAAAAAAGTAGCAGTATGTCTCAAATCTTTCCTAGAGAAAAAAAAAATTCTTCGATAAAATTGAAAAAAAACACAAACAACTTAAAATGGATAATTATTTCAAACATGATATGAAAATATTTTAAAATAAATGAGAAGAAAGAGTTAATTTTATGGAATAAAATAGGCTCATTTAATGCCTTTGAATTTACATGAGTTATCTTTTCCTACTCATTACAACTAGCAGCGATCGATATATTATTAGTTTAAATGACACTTTTGGCTTACTATATGACAAGAAGGTTTTTCTACGACTGATCTGATTTTTGCTTCAATATCATGTTTGAAGTCATTTCATTACAAATTCTGTGAAAATATTTTCGGATAATCAGAAAAAAAACAAGATTTAACCGAGATCTGACATCAAAATTTTACTCTATCCGACAATTGGTATTTGAAAAATACTAATGCTTTCCGATAGTCAAAAAAGACGGACTGCTGACACTCGAATAATGTTGGAGGATTAAAAGATTCTATATAATTGTTGTTGATCTGAGAGTTCGAAACTTTTTGTTTTTTTTCTGATCCTCATTTCAGACTATTGTTATTGAAGTACACCCACCATCATATTTGTTTTCATCATTCTCTTGTTGAGTAGAGAAACACGTGACATTTTATCGAGTCAATACTCTAGATGAAACACATTAGAAACCAAAGAAAAACACAACTTGCACCATCATCAAGCCATACTTAGTAATTTTTTTTTCGTCGTTCTGTTCTTCACGAATATTCTATATTAACAATTGATTGTGCAATACCATCGTAAACTATATAAACTCGTGTTTTGACAGTGTTTTTTTTGTATTCCAATTTTGATCATCAACTGCATGTTGTGCAACAAAAGCACACACCCAGTGGCTTAACAACCAACTCGATGGTAGATTGGAAACGTGTGCTCTCGCTAGGGCAATATTTGCTTATGCAGTGAACAAATTCATACTTCGAATTGACTCGAACTTTCTATGTTTGAGTTAGAAACCCGGCTTCCGGCGTGCTCCGATCACAATGAAACCCTGCTATCGTCGTTTAATACCGACGCTTTGGGTCGATCGGACATGTCGAAGGCCACCAATATTGAGATTATATTTGTTTGTGTTGATTATATTGAATTACACAACAATATATGAAATCTCATTGGTGTACCTTCGATATTTTCAACATTTGTCTACGAAGCCGAGTATCGAAGAGACGAATATTATCATCCATAAGACAAATACTAGGCCCTTTCTGAGAGTACATGTTTTTAATCTATATGAAAGATACAAAAATTATAAAGGTAAATATTAGATAAAAGTAAGTATTTTCAGTATGATTTGATGCTAATTATAACAATTCGATGCTTGTATTATTTCACATATAATTAAAATGCTAGAGTCATGCATAAATTTTTTTTTTTAATGTTTTATATGGAAAGAAGCTAAATAAACAATTTATTGTTTTTGCTAATAATCAATATCTGGCAATTAAATTTTTAATATGATATCTGTTCAATATCAAAAGATTGTTTTCTGTTTAATTATATTGTATTTTTTTAATTGAAATATTTCAATAAATAAATTTATTATAATCATTAAATTGTTTTATTATGAATGAAATGATGATTTTTTGTCTCCACCGTCAAATACTTCCTACTCTATTACATTTGATAGTTTATTCTATATGGAATTTTTTCTTTAACATTATTCAAATTGTATTTTATTTTAATATGTCAGAGATAAAGATACAAGAAAACATATTCAACAAAGTTTTTTGGTTTTCTGATAGTTGAACTTATCGAATGATCTATTTGCTATTATTTAATAATTATATGTCAAAAATTATCTTAGCAAAATAATATAAGAAATGATACAACGACTGTTTACCTCTGTGCATAGAATCTTAATGTTTCATAATAAATAACTCTAAAATTCGATTTTTTTTCTTGTTTCAACGCTCAGGCTAAAAAAATCAAGTTTATTTTATTAACTATAACGATTACCTTTCAATTGTTATTATTTATTATTCAAGTTTTAATCATTTGGAAACTTTTTGCAACAATATTATATAACACTTTTTTTTAGAAAAAAAATTTCGTCTTCAATATACAAAAATAGAAAACGAACTCACTAGAATAAGGGATGGATGATTGTAAATGCAATTTTTTAATTGTTCATATAAAATAGTCATTTTTACAAACAACCGGTTTTTTTTTGTGAAACACGATCTGAAAGGAGTGTTAAGACTGTGATAGAAGGCTTCAAGGTGGAGCATATAGGGAGTATTATTCTGTTCAAGCTCTATAATGTAAAGTAAGCCATTGTGGAAAAATGTATCCCAATATGCATAAAAAACAATAGCTTTTAGAACATTGGCAACAGCAGCTACATCGTATTTCAGATTTTTAATCCCACGAGGGATTGCGCTAATACAGCTTTTTAATTTCAAAGCAACCAGCACATTGAAGTAATAGGTAAGTAAAAATATTATTCCACGGGGGTAATGCTATGATTGTGAATAGAAGACATAATGAATTTTATATCAAATGAAAGCTCGTCAAAAATGAGATTTATTGATACTAAATAGTGAGGATTATAAAAAGTTTTTAATATCGAACTTAAGAAACTTTCAGAAATTTTATACTTTTTTTATAGTGGGAAAATAAGGTACTAGTAATTCAAAAATCGAGTAAAATATTTTTGTTGAATACTTTCACATGGTTCGATAGAGCTCATCGAGCTCTACAAAACTGTATATATTAAAAAAAATTTAAACAAAGTTCTTAGGTTAAAATACACTGAAAACTGTCTAAAGGATGTATCAAAAAACCCGCATTTTTTACATTTTTTATAGAAAAAAAATGATCTTTTTTTACATTAAATTAAGCTATTTTCCATTAATATCCTTATGTGAGGTGTTTGAAAATATATTCATTCGATACAGCGTGAAAAACTGCATCGAATGAGTATATTTTGAAACGTTCAATGGAGTAAAAATAATTTAAAAAAAAGCTAATTTTATTGAAACATCCAGTGCGTTTCTTCCATATCAAAAATATAAGTTTTTTAAGACTTTTCAAATAGGTTTTTGAATTTTTTATCGCAAAAAATTGGCTGAGAAATTTTTTAATATATACAGTTTTGTAGAGCTGGACGAGCTTTATCGAACCATGTAAAAATATTCACGAAAAACATTTTACTTCATTTTTGAATTATTGGCACCTTACTTTCCCATCACAAAAATAGTATCAAATTTCTGAAGGTTTCTTAAGTTCGATATTAAAAAATTTTTATAACCCTCACTATTTAGTGTCAATAAACCTCATTTTTGACGAGCTTTTATTTGATATAAAATTCATTGTCTTCCTTTTGAAATCATAGCATTACCTCCTGGAATAATATTTTTACCCACCTAGTACATTTTAAGTTTCTACTGTCCAACTAAGAAGCAAACGAAAAAATAAATGTAACATCGATACTATGAAATTCCCAAGACTTCCAAAAGAACGCAAATATTTTTAATGAATTTTAGCGAAAACATGTCATCTTGTAGAGTAGCAGGCACGTAGTCTTCTAGAGAGTGAAAT
Source organism: Rotaria sordida (assembly GCA_905250125.1). Lineage (NCBI taxonomy): Eukaryota > Metazoa > Rotifera > Eurotatoria > Philodinida > Philodinidae > Rotaria > Rotaria sordida. Next base: position 55,945 of record CAJNOL010001409.1, on the reverse strand, counting down.
TCTCCATTTTGTTTTTGCTGTTCAAATTAGGACTTTGAAGCTAAAATTTCAGTAATTAAAAATCACCATGAAGGATATTTTCAACTCTCTAATAAAATTTGAATACCCAAAAGTGGATCAGTTGTTTATCATGGAAAGATAAAATATTCTTTTTAAAAGTGAAGTTTTTAGTTTTGTAAAATTTGAAATTCTCTACAGTCGAGGACAAAAGTTTAAGTGAAATTAGTTTTTCACATTTCTTTTTCCGTATTTTTTTTCATATTATGAGGTATGGGTCTGATTCAAATGGTGATATAGATGGTATGAAAGGCCAGCTACATGATATATTATAGAACGAGACTCCATCTACCTATATGGATTTTTTATAATGCAAAACATTTGTTCTATGCAAAAACAGGATAAGATGCCTTTCGGTATTTCCCATTTAGTGACCAAGAGATTTATGCTAAAATAAAAGAAAATTATATCAATCGATAGAGTATTTCACGCTCTATCAGTTTATAGAAAAAAGATTTTTCTTGGTGCCAATCTTCACTTGTAAAACTTGGTTTTAGTGAGAATTGTCAGCATTTTTCTCCTATCAAAATAAATAAGACAGAACGGCTAGTTGTATTTTCTAGAACTTTATTTCAATAAGGTGAGCGTGAAAAATCAGTGATATTCGAACTTCAAATATAGCATTTCGTTCAGTTTTGAATGCTCTTTCCAATGGTGTATAAAACATTGTGATAAGAGGGAGTTTATAGGAAATAATTTCAATTTTTCCGTTTTGCTGACTATTCTCACTAAAATAAAGTTTTGCAGGTGAAGGTTGACTCCAGGAAAAATCTTTTTTTATAAACTGATAGAGCGTGAAATACTCTATCGATTGATATAATTTTCTTTTATTTTAGCATAAATCTCTTGGTTACTAAATGGCAAATACTGAAAGGCATCTTATCCTGTTTTTGCATAGAACAAATTTTTTGTATTATAAAGAATTCATATAGGTAGATGGAGTCTCGTTCTATAATACATCATATAGCTGGCCTCTCATACCCATCTATATCACCATTTGAATCAGACATATACCTCATAATATAAGAAAAAAAACATACTGAAAAAGAAATGTGACAAACTAATTCCACTTAAACATTTGTCCTTGACTGTACATTATGATCCACGCGTTACTTTTGTATCTGTTAGTTATTCTTTCAGCAAAAAAAAAATAAAACATCGATTATTTTCTTTCTTTCTTGTCTGTTCTATCGAACACATCAGCTGTTATAGAAAGAAAGAAGAAAAAAAAAAAAGAATGATATTCTTTCATTCTATACAATCTCGATTAGGGCGTCAAGTACACATTGTTCATGAAGCTTGGAAAATGATGACATCTTGTAATAATAGTTCAAAACTTATAAAAAGAAAATCTTCAACTTCACCAAAACCTAGAAAAAGAAATTCATCAAAAACTACTACTCAAATAGAAAGAAAAAATGAACAAGATTTACGACCTCGACTTTTTTCATTGAATTCTCTTATTAGATGTGGTACAAGTGGTTATTCATATAAAAGGTTAGTTAGTATTTTAAATTTTATTTTTTGAATCTATTTTTTCAATATATATTCAGTTGGCATATGGGTCCAACATATCAAAATTATTATCCAGATAAAAATGAATTTGATTATTATTGTGGTGTATGTAGTTTGTTTTGTTTTTTACGAGATTTTTATTTATTTAAGAATATATTTACATATAGGAATTTGATACTGTTGAAATAAATTCAACATTTTATCATATTCCACTAGATTCTGCTTTCAAAACTTGGGCTAACAAAGTTCCTCGATCGTCTTTTCTTTATACAATTAAAGCAAATAAGTAAGAAGATATATTCATTGATTGATATGTTTTAGTTTTATTGTTTAATTAAGATTTTTTACTCATATGAAAAAATTAAATATTGATGAAATATGGATTGATCGATGGGAAGTAAGAAATAGTTTTTGTAATGATTCAAATTATTATTTTTCAAATCATAGCAATTTTGGAATAAATGTTTATTACTTCAATCACATCTTGGACCTATTCTTTTTCAATTTCCACCTGGATTTAAAAAGACACCAATGACAATATCTCGTTTTCATGATTTAGCAAAAGTTTTATCTCAACATGGAAAATTTGCTTTTGAATTTCGTGATAGTTCATGGTTTTGTAATGAAATTTATCAAATTATGAAAAAATACAAGTAAAATAAATATTTCTTAATTCTTTACCTTTGAGTAACTATTTATAGAAAGAATTACAGAAAAATCAAAAAAGGAAACATTCGAAAATAAATAATGAGATCAAAAACAAAATAACTATTATGTACATACAAGATGGATCAAAAGTTACGAGACAGTCAATCTTTGATTTTGAATAATTTATGATAGGAACAAGATAGAGAGCTACGGGTTTCATTGTTCGAAAGAAAATGTGTTACTGCATATTACTCAACGATTTTATCTAATGATCAAATGGTGAGTCTCCGGAAAAACTCTGCAAATGGCAGAAAAGTTGTATCAGACCAGCGTACCTACTTTTATCCTGTTTCGTTTAAAAGTTATAGATGTCACACTAGGCAATGAGACTGTGGGTGTGAATCGTAAGTATGCTAGTCTAGTGTAACTTTTATGCCATTTACATAGTTTTTCCGAAGACTCATTATCTGATCATTAGACAAAATCGTTGAATAATATGCAGTAACACACACACTCTCTTTCGAACAATGAAAGTCGCAGCGTTTGCTATCTTGTTCCTATCATAAATTAAAGAGTGACCGAAAGCGAGATCTTTATATTTCGGTAATGAACTGATTTTTGTAGGAGGACTGTATAGACATCTCAAATATTCTTATAAGTAACACGTTTTGGTGCAATATAGAAAAAACTTCCTTTTTCGAGATGTAAGACTGCTTCTTGAATATTTTCCATTTTGATGTTTATTAAAAAAAAACAGAAATAGGTCTGAATGATGGAAAATGCAATAAATTCCACATATTCCTTATTATTGAATAAAAACTTCGAACTATTATTATGAAAAATAGTTCATTCAATAGAACTGTGATGAACACATGAATTTTTTGTTTTTGGTGAATGACTTTCCAGATATCCTGTACTTTTTTTGATCTCAGATATGTGTGCCGAAGTCATAAAAATTGAGGGGTCTCTATGAATTACGAGATCGATAAGAAAAGTTTCTGGAATTTTGTTGGAAAACTTCTCAAGATTGGAAATATACATCTGTGTACTCTTATGAAATAAAAGAACTAGTAATTTTGAAATGAGACTAAAAAATGCATAAGGAAACGTCTGTTTTTACGTAAAATGCGAGGCGAGCAGGCCTCGGAATGAGATCACTTTTTTATGGTCCGACCCAAAATGATCCGAACATTGTTTACGCTCACCCGGCCCGAAAGAAACTTCGTTTACAAAGATTTTTTTTCTCAATAGATAGCTATTCCATATTTTTGCGGCTTTTATAAAAAAAAGTGATGACCAAGGGAGGGATAGCGCGGAGAAGCTTTACCCTATCCTCTATCAGGAGTGAGCCAAATCTCAGAAAAAGTTATGTCTAAAAATGATCAAATCATCGGGCCGGGCGGCCCGTTTCGAGGTGCTTTTTCAATCGACTCGTCGATCTCTGTACGATATATATATATACATCTGTTTATAATACGATAAAGCCTTGCAAATGAAATACAATTAAAGAAAAAAAGACAAAATTGTATCCTGTCGGATTAGATCATCTATTTAGAATTGAGAAAGTATGACAACGTGTTGTTGTTCCTTTCAATTACACTCACACCCACGAAGACTCACCATTAGTGAAAAAACTGTGGTAAATCATTGAAAAAAAATCGAATATTTTTTTTCCTATTAAAGAGAAGATGATCGAAGATTTTAATTTATTTGCATTTTATTCTTTTTTTTGTTCTAGTTGGTGTTTATGTGTTATTGATTGTGAAAATTCAAAAAAATGGTGTGGTGATTTACCAAATGGAACAATTCCAAGTAATATTAATGATCATAAAACTTGTGATTGGGGTGTTTATTATCGTAAGTTTTATAATAACTAATATTAATGTAAAAATATTAAAATAATTGAAATATAGGTTTTCATGGTCCAAAAGGTCAATATAGGGGTGTTTATGGAGAAAAACGAATGCGTGAAATAGCTGAAAATACAACAAAATATTTTCTCAATAATACAAATGATAATTCTATTCAACTTTTCTTCTATTTCAATAATACAGATAGTGATTCACCACCAGCTGCTATACAAGATTGTCGATATCTTGTTCAAGCTTTTAAAGATCTTAAAATAATGATTGATTAAACATTTATTTTTTTTTTTGTTTCTGTAATATTCTTGTGTATTATATAAATTTAATTTAGCTTTGAAAAAGAAAAACATCACTCAGTGTATAATAAACGTGAAAACAGACGAACGTATATATGTGGTTATCGAGTGACCGTCACGTCTAATATAACTGGCGAGAAAAAAAATCAAAATGTAATCTATCGGTGAGAAATATTCTTCAGACTTTTTTTTCTTATTCTTGCTAAATATCATTTCTCTCTTTCATTCCTAGGCAAACATAGAAAAGAATAATTTTTATTTAATCGATACAATTTTTCTATTTATAAATTTGATTCTTGTTTTCATAATGACTTTTATAATAATCATCTATAAGTAAATAAATAACTGAAAAAAGGCTTAGTCACATTTGTCACTCACTTTCAGATAATGAATATTAACAATTGATATAAATTCTTCAAGAACTGCAAAAAAAGAAATGTAAACATTGACTTTCTTAAACTATTTCTACTTCAATCAAGATGAATGATCGAACTAAGAGAAAAAAATATTTTTTTAAATAATCAATACAAAAGCGAAAAAAAAATGCTAATAAAAGTCTAATGTTATTTTTTAATTTATATATCAAAAAAAAAAAATTAATGATATATATAATCAAAGTTCAAATAAATAATGTACTTGAAAATAAAATATAAGCATTTTGATTGACTAGAGATAACAAGATAAAAACACATGCACTCATAGACAAACATCTGCAGACAATACTTCCATTCATGTCTTTAATTGTTGTATTCGGGATTGTTCAAACCGATAACCAACTACATTCACAATATCATTTAATGCCTGTTAAAAATTAGTTCAATGATCCAAATGGATCTGTATACTACAATGGTTACTATCACATGTTCTTTCAAATGACTAAAAGAGTCATTCTTATAGTTCATTGAATTCATTCATCTATAGCTCTTGCATTTGATCAATCATATGATATAAATAGAATATTTACAGGAAGTACAACTATTATTGATGGTATTCTAATAATTATTTATACAAATATAACGAATGAAAATAGACAAGTAGAATGTCAAGCAAAACCTGCGAATATATCTGATCGAATATTAACAATTTGAGTAAAATCTTGATTAAATCCTTTAATTACATATTCGAATAGATATGATCCATTAACAGCCTTTCAAGATAATGAAAATAATTATTATTTAATATATAGTTATGATACAGAAGAATCAAATAAATAATAATTATTTTCTAAAATCTGATGTTCTACTTTTAACATCAAATTCAGTTTGTAAATCAAGTATAAAATTACAAAGAAAATAATGAACAAATTATATGAGTTTATATTAATAGAACATTATCATAAAAGAATTCCGAAGCTGCACATGAACTACTTCATACACCTTTATGGTTGGACAAGGTGGTTGATTTATAATAAATGCAAATAATTTTTCTAATTGGTATTTATTATTAGACATAATAACGCCTCGTTATATTAATACATTGACTAATTCCTTATTGCATTTTGTAAAAGAATTGGCGAAGAAATGTGTCTTTGCTTGATAAAAAGAGAGTGTTTGAAATTTTCTATAAAACAATATACGATACAATCAAAAAATTCTATCAATTTATTTCATCATTCCAATCGTACACATACAATGTGAACAAAAGCGAATGTTTCAAAGATGAAATGACGCCTATTTGCTGAAATAAGACGCATAATATTGTCCATCTCATACAGGTCGTAACTACTTCCCATAATAGAGATTAATCACTAAATCTATTTGATTTAAAGCTGTTAGGTTATTATTTATCGAATGAACTGGATGAAACTATAAATTGAGGTCACATAACAACAAAAACAATATTGATCGACGAAATAACATGTTCTATCAAAAAACAAAAAAAATTTACATTCTGTATTTGATTGCATTGTATGATTATATTTGATTCAAAAATATGAGAAGAAGTAATATTCGTTAAATTATGTGTCTAATTGAATCTTTCGAATGGAACTAATTTAAATTTGTATTATTGAATAAAATTTCTATGTTAAAAATCTCAGATCAAATATTTTAGAAAGAAGAAATATTACAAAAAATAAACAATAAAAATGTCAATATTTTAATCCTATGACATATTCAAATCTCTATAACTTTTAAAATTTTCTTAAACTCATCAGATTCTATTGTTAGTTGAAGAATATGATCGCATATTGCACGAATTTTTTTTTTCGATGGATGAACATCATCCTTGATACTTAATTTATTATGTTTAATCTATTGAAAATACTACAATCCTAATACACACATATTTTCCGCTTGCCTAAAATAAATGATAAAAAAGACTTCGGTTATTTAACGCATTTAGATGAAGGATTTTTAGACGAGTCAACGAGTCTAATATACTGTTTTTATCATACAAATTTAATAAATACATCTTTTTTTTTGTTTTAATTTAAATTAAATTAAGATTTTATATTCAATAGTATAGTATTCGATGTTGAATATAGCATTTAATTTTTATTAAAAACTTCAAATATTTTTATTTATTTATATAAACACATAACAAGTTTGTTTTTATGTACTAATATAAAATTTATTTTTCATGCATACGAATAAACAAAAAATGAATACGACGTCAACCGATTGACTATAACAGGTGAAGAAAAAGCAAGTATACATATGCATATCTATATCTATATATATATATATCAAAGGCAATATAATTAATCATTTTTCACCTCTCATCAATGAATGTAAAAACCTTGCTTATTCAAGCACAAGGTGCATCTGCGCATGTTTTTATTCGATATTTTGGAGCATATCCTACAATATGACTGTATATTTTATAAACAAAAAATGCATAAGCATGAGAAGTATCGACATCTTATTTTTTTTTTCCTTTTTCTCTTTTATATATATATATATAAAATAGATGGTGATCAGTCTGTCTGAATATTTGAACTATATTATTTTTTAGATATATAATATAGATTAAATAATTATTATTTTATATCATGGCACATAATAATTTGCCAAGTAATATGAATAATAATAATAATAATCGTCGATTATCATCAATGGTTGTACCAACAAATAATCAAATTTCACAAGATAATACATATGAATATGAACTTATGAAATTAATGGAGCAAGAACGTCAATTACTTGCTACTCGAGTAATTATAAATGTTATATTAATATTTATTTATTTATTTGAATCTTTTAGCAACAAATACAAAGAGAAAATATAGTAGCTAAACAACAACAACAACAACAACAACAACAACAAAATCAATATGTTTCATATGGTAATGAAACATATTCAGATTTACAATCTCAAGCAATATCTCAAGTTAATCGACATATTTTACCAGCTATGAAACCCTTACGAATTATAATTATTCGTCATGCTGAACGAGCTGATGCTGTTTTAGGATCGGATTGGTCAAAGAAAAGTTTTGATCGAAATGGTCGTTATATACGATTTAGTGAACATTTACCTGATGCGTATGATACGTTTTTTTGTTTGTTCTTTTAATAAATAATTGTTTTTTATTTTAGATTACCAACGCGTTCTTATTTACATCATTATGTAATTGATGTACCATTAACAAATCGTGGTCGTATGCATGCTTTTAAAACAGGTAAAGCATTATTATTTAATGGATATGGAGCAGATATTTGTTACACAAGTCCATCATTACGATGTGTTCAAAGTGCTGATGGTATTTTAAATGGTATGAATCGAAAAAATATACCAATGCAATTAGTAAGTTTATAGGAAATTTTTCAATTCTATGAACTATTATTTTTGAATTATAAAAAAAAAAAAAAAAAAATAGGAACCAGGATTATTTGAATGTTATTTAAATGATTTTAAACGTACATTATGTTTTATGACTAAAGATGAATTAGCAGCTAATGGATATAATATTGATAAATCATATCAATCATTAATGCCATTTATGCGTCCGCATGATAGTCAACTTGATTATTATGAACGATGTCGAGCAATTATGGATATTATAACTGAACGACATCAAACAACCGGTGGAACTATTTTAATTGTTGCACGTAAATTTGATTAGATTTTTTTTTTTTTTTGTTAATCTTCTGCAGTTATATATATATCTATATATTTTTGGTTTTATTCTTTAGATGCTCCAAGTCTTGAAGGTCTTACAAGACATTTATCAGGTGGTAAACTTCAACCAGGTTTGTTTGTTTTGTTTTATTTTTTCGAAAACTTTTTTTTTTTGTAATTCAAAGAAAAATTATTTGATATTGCTCGTCGAGTACCATTTCTAGCAATGACAATTGTAGAAAAAAATAGTATAGATAGTCCATGGCTCTTTCGTACACAACCACTTCAAACAGCTGGTACAACACAACCAATGCGTGAAGTTTCACCTGAATTACCTCAACCACCAACACCAGCACCAGCAGCAGCAGCAGCAGCAGCACCTAAAGCTATTCCTTATCCTCCAATTGTTCAACAAAAACAATTACCACCACCACCACCGCCACCGAAACAACAACAATCAGTTCAAATGATTCCAGCACAACCTAAACAAGAACAAGACCAACAACGTCCTCAACAAAATCAAAATTTACGAGTTCGAGTACCAATAGGTCCAATACCAGTTGATCCAAAGAAAGTAGCTAAAAGTTCAACAGCTCCAAATTTACCAACAAGCAATTCATTAAGTGAAATGTTTCGAGTTATTTAATTGATATGAAGTGACATTTCATGAAGCGACTTTTTATTTTTTTTTTGTTTTGTTGTCTATACGAATATTCGAAAATAAATTTGACATATTTATTTCGAGATGATTAAAGAAAAAGAAAAATATTTGATGAAAACAAAAATTGACTTAGAAAACTTGAATAGTATATAAAATAAATCGAAAATTTAATTTCTGGATATGCAATAATAATACCTATTATTATTGTTGAAATGTCTACAGATACTTTTCAATAGAGTTAAAAGTTCTAATAACAATAGACTACAAACAAACAAATAAACTACATCATATATTTATATTTTAGACGAATGATACTATCCGAAAATAAATATTATTTATGCTCGTGATTCATTTATCATAACATATTGACATCAGTAGAGGATGTGAATGTATGCCTACGGCTAAAGAAATGACTAATATTCAAACTTATATTATTATATCTGAATTCGATAATGAGAATTGAATAGCAAGTAATTATAAACAAGATCTTGGATATCATCGCTTACATATTCATTTGAATGATTACAACATTTAGTATTTTGCAAATATCTCAGCAAAGATCAATCGTAAAATCTTGATTCTTTCTTTAAAAGGATACGCCGTGAAAAGTTCTACAAAAATTGTAAGAAAAAAAAATCCCTATTGACTTGTGTTCTGATGGTCTCTTCTATATTCATTTTGAATATAGGGATACACCATTAGAACCAGTCAATTGGGATTTCTTCTTATAATTTTTGTAGAGCTTTTCACGGCGTATCTTTTAAAGAAAGAATCAAGATTATACGATTGACCTCTGCTGAGATATTTGCAAAATACTAAATATCGCAATCTTTATACCGCATTCGGTAGTTTCGTAGTATTAAAATCTATTTATTATTATTATTTGATTGCATATTTGTATGAAAAAGTAAACATGAAATATGAAGATGTGGAACACTATCAGTAAATATAAAAGGCTCTTCAAGAGACGAACACAAAGAAATAAACCCTAAATATTATTCATTATAAATTCTCTCTAGCACATTATACGACAGGTACGTAACACAAATCTCATTCGATCAGTGACAGATCGAGCTTCATCCCGATAAAAATAACTCATTGAAACAATATTCTTCATCTTTCTTGTCACATCATCGTAATACAAGTCAAAATCAACCAGTAATGTTGTTGTTGCCGAGAGTTTGTGACTCGTAGCAAATCCTTGACAATGTTTATGTAATGGTAACAAAACGAATAGTGAGGGTGTATTATTCTGCATTTCTTTTACAGTGTAGTACAAGTGAAGAAACATGGTTTATTTGAAAAATGTTTTTATTCTTATCATTCAAATAAATGATCTTATAATTTTCAACTATATCAATGGATGTTGACCAAACTGTGCATTAGAAACATTCAACTTATAATATAACTCTTCGAATATACTATTGATGAAAAAAAATATATGACGATATCATTGTGACTATGAGTAACAGCGAGATTAACAATGGTTGTATTTTCTCAAATGACAATAATTCTGACGAACTTCCGTCAGAAAGACGGAGTTTCTTCCTAAAAAAAACTCCGTAGCAGGAATCCAGTGTAGCCAGATTTTTCTAGTTGCTGACAGAGCCGGCAACCAGATCCGAGCACTGAATTCCTGCTTCTAAGTTTCTATCATATTTTGTGACCTTAGGAAATTTAATATGAATGATTCTTCTCAGATTTGTTTTTTCGTCTCGTATAATCAAGCCGTGTGCTGTATAATCAGTAAAATGAAACTATAAAACATGTTTAATATATTGAAAGATTAAAAAGACTTATCAATGATTATGATCTATTTTGTCATTGGTTATCACAGTAGACAAGGAAAGATCCAATGTCAATCTTTCATTTTCATTATAATAAAAATAAAAATTATGAAAAAGAAAATAAATTAAAAAATATCAATTATTTGAATTCCTTAAAGCACAATTCAATCGTTTAATGTTTAGATATTACGAAAAAAAAAAGATTGCTCTTAAAAGACTTTTAAGTAACACAATCATTAGTGTCCTGTAGGAGCGACTTCTTCCAATTCTCGAAATCTATTCCTCAACAATGTAATATCGGATTAACTTCGACTTAATACTATTCCCGCAGGACACTAATAATCATACACTTTATTTGTATTTAATTACCTTTAAACTCAGTGAAATATTTTTATCATATGAAAATTATATTGAATTTATTCTCAATCTGAAGGTCAACGGCTCTTCGACGATAAAATCACATTAGAAATCATTGGTACAGTCGAAAGAAAATTTCGTGTATTTTATAAACAATTATCGATGACTATGAAACCTATGATTCTTTAACTGTTGAAATAAGAAAAGGAATGCGCCGTGTAGCAAGAAATTATATCGAAAATTGTTCGAATTGAATATTGAAAACAACAAATGCATATCTAAAATATGATTTCTGTTGTAACTTGTAGTGTTTTCCTCCTCACTGCATCTGGTTATATATAAAAACATTATGAATATTGACTTCTTAATTATGGAAAATTTTTTGTATACAAATTAATAATCAGAATATTTTTAAATTGTAGTTTTAAAATGATGATTTTTACTAGAGAACTAATGACTAATCAAAAAGTATTTTAAGGAAACTTTCCCTCAGAAAAAATCAATTTTAGCCAAATGTATGAGTTTTGTGATTTATAGCTTGTTAGATAGAGCAAAGTGTCTACTCTCGAATACATTATAGTTTATTGATTTTATGATGAGATTTAAGGATATTACATTGGTTTTTACGTTTTCGTGCATCACAGATTTTTTCGTCATTTTAAACGGTAGAAAGCTCGGCTTGATATCAAAATGAAAGCACAAAATTAGCTCTACAACTTAACAGAGCTGGATTTTTCGATTTCCCTATTAATTTGTATAAAAAAACTAATTGTTATAGACCTACTCCCTTCTAAGTATTCTGCATTTCATCCGAAGAGTTTTCTAGGAACATAAGCTAAGAAGAAATCGAACGATCGGCTTCTGTTGAGTTGTAGAACTAATCTTTGTCTTCATTTTGACACCAACCCGAATTTTCTACTATTTAAAATGGTGGAGAAATTTGGAGTGCACAGAAACCTAAATTTTGTCCCATATTCTATCTTTATCATGTTGATCGATGGTATAACAGATATAAAGACAATTGTAGTTCGCGCCATCTATCGTGATATGCCTCATATGAGGATAATTTAATATTCATCAATAAGAGCTTCGATTGGCATCTAATATATTTAGGCTTTACTTCAGTTTTATTTAATAATAGGAAGGCTAATTAAAAAAAACAAACATTGTTTTGCATTTTTCTCAAAATTGATATTTTTTTGCTAATGATCGAATTTCGAATAAATTTTCTTTCAATATACTTCAATCTAAAGATCAATATATTTTTTTCATCGATAGATACATGCATAGTCTTTCAGATGAGAAGAAGGAATTTTCTAATTGGTCATCAATGGGTACAAATGCAGTTTGAGCACACCCTCATTGTTTATTTCAAAGAACAGGAAAAAAAAATTATTAAATAATAAGCACACCCAGTATCAAGCGAGATCTGTCACTTGATACTCAGTGTGCTTATTATCCAATAAATTTTCTTTTCTGTTCTATGAAATAAATAATGGGAGTGTGCTCAAACTCCACTAGTACCTTAAAAATGTTGATCGATCATATTCAAAAAATAATTTCTATTAATATGAGATAATGAATAATCATAAAAAAATTTATTGTTTATTGAGAAAAAAAATTCACTTATGTTGACATGACGACTTGACACACTATTACTTTACTGATTGGTTGACTGTACAGACATATCAGTGTATGTTAGTCCTCTGTGTGTTTATTGATTGGTCTAATAATATTCTGTTTATTTTGTTTTGAAATATTGTGCACTGATGATTTTTTTTTTGTTTTATGATAGGAATATTTGTTTTTTTGTTTTATCAAACATCGATCAAAAGTTCAGAAATTATTTTTTTTGAAAAAATATAAATATTGTTCATAAAACAAAAAGAATCCAAAATTTATTATATAACTATAGCTTGTAAAAATTAATGAGAAAGAAAGAAAAAAATACACGTCTAACAAACATTTTAGATGGGTTGTAAGCAATCGAGCATTTGCTTTGCTTCTGTAGTTTTTTTTTTCCTTTCAGTCTCTCCATTTTCTTTTTCATTGCATTTCTTTTTTCCTTTTCTTTTTTTTTTTTGATTTCATTGCCCACCGTGGTTGTATTTCATAGAGGTGCGACAATCGGAACGAGTTGTATGCAGTAATGCATACAAGTTGAAGGAGAAATGTAAAGGACGAAATAGCTTGATTTTTCTTTTGAGTAATACTTCTATTTTAACTGACTATTTTTTCTATTTTATGAGTTGTGAATTGTAATTTTTCGTAACTCTATTAATTTAACTCTTCTAAAATTTTATTATTTTCCTTTTTTTTTTTTTTTTGTTCAGATAAAAATAATCATAATGATGGTTATAAGAAGCTCGATTGTCGTTTTTCTAGTACTATTATTATCATCAATAAATGCATTTTATTTACCAGGATTGGCACCGAATGTATTCTGTCGAAATCCTATACCAGATTCGAAATGCAAAGTTAGTTTTGAAAAAAAAAACAAAAATATTAATCTGTTATTATTAAAATATCTCTTTAGCCAAAAGTTGAAGTGTTTGTCAATCGTCTTGATTCAGTTGAATCTGTATTACCTTATGAATATACATAGTATGTTTGAATAAATCAAAAAAAGAAAATTATTTTGTTTTTTTTTTAAAATTATCTTTTACAAAAATTTAGTTTTGGTTTTTGTTCTGTTGTTGATGAACCATCACCAGTAGAAAATCTTGGTCAAGTTTTATTTGGCGAACGAATTCGTCCATCACCTTATAAAGTTTATATTTTAATTGAAATTTTTCTTTGTATATATATATATATATATTTTTTTTCTAGTTTGATTTTCTTAAAGATGAAGACTGTCATTTTGTATGTCGAAAGACATTTGGACCAGGTGAAATTCAACAACAAAAAATGCTTAAACGTTTAATGAAAGCCATGGTTTTAAATTATCAACAACATTGGATTATTGATAATATGCCTGTAACATTATGTTATAAAAATACGGAAAATCAAGAATTTTGTTCACGTGGTTTTCCTGTTGGTTGTTATGTTACAAAAAGTGGTCAATCAAAAGAATCATGTAATATTCGTGATGGACGAAATGATACATTTTATGTATTTAATCATTTGGATTTTGAAATAACTTATCATAGTGGAGAAGGTAAAATATAAAAAAAAATAAATGTGGAAACCTCGGATTTAAATCCGAGAGTTATGTGTACTTCAAAAAGTGAATGAGGCAGATGAGTCATCCTAGAATGTGGAGACATAAAAATTATCCTGGCAAACTTTTTCTATAAACACTTGATTTCTATTGGCTACTGCTCAACCAATAGGATTTGGGGTAAATACAGCTCAGATTTGAACTCTTCGTCTTGATTTACCCTAAGAAAGTCTTTTTTCCTATAACTTGATTGCTATTGGTTACTGCTCAACCAATGGAATTTCGAGGCGAATGGAGCACATATTCGAGTTCTCCACCCCAGAAAACCTCGAACTATCATCTGTATGATCGGAAGATAGAGCTCTAATTGTAGATCAATTAGAGCGTGGACAAGAACAAAACCAAATTCCGTTTAATTATCTTTGCAATAGGTGAGTTAGCTTTCTTGTTTCTTTATGTTTTATATACCATTTTGTAGCTCGTGAAATTCTCTATCGAATGGTATATAATAGTTGGGGTTTTATTTAACTATGATAGGAAAAGTTGTTTACGAAAGCTGGGATCGGTCGATTTTCGCATAGGAAGCCATAGGGAAAAATGACTATTTTTGCAATAACTCACGAATAGCTCGGTCGATCATGCTCATCTTCGAACTCGACCGAGATATTGTTAAGACTAAACTGTGTAGAAAATTTCATCGTGATCGGACTCTCCTTTCAAAAGTTATCGTGTTAACGGCCGGACGGCCGGCCGGACGGCCGGACACACTGACCGATTCTAGAGTGTACTCACTTTTTGAGTACACAAAAAAGAGATTTTTAAAAATATTCATTGAAATTATTTCATTTGTTTTTTTTTCAAGCTGAAGCATGGGGAAGTGCATTTGGTGAAAATGGTGGTCGAATTATTGCAGCAAAAGTACAAGTTAACAGGTTCTAATAAATAAGATAAATCATTATGATACTTATTCATAAATTCTTTTTTTTTTCAAGTTTAAATTCAGAGAAATGTGATCGTAGTAGTGAACCAGTTACATTTCAATCATCAACAAAAAATGTTGACATACCATATACATATAGTGTTAAATTTATTAAAAATAATGATATACGTTGGGCTAGTCGATGGGATTATATATTAAAATCATTACCACAAACACGTATTCAATGGTTTTCAATATTAAATTCATTAGTTATTGTATTATTTCTTTCTGGTATGGTTGCTATGATATTATTACGTACATTACATAAAGATATTGCTCGATATAATCAAATGGTTGATGCTGTAAGTGAAATGAGTTTCCAAAAAAAAGACAAATATTTTATTTTTTGTTTTATATAGGATGATGCACAAGAAGAATTTGGTTGGAAATTGTAAGAATTTATTTTTTTTTCTTTTGTAATAGCTTGACTTTGAGTTAGTATTTAAATGATAATATCGAGGATCATCTTAGAGTGTACTGATCAAAATTCGAATTTTTGATTTTGTAGAACTCACGTATATTTTCGAAGAAAATAATAGAGAATAAAAGTTTAAATCAAGATCTTTGCGGGTGTTCCTAGCAACTATGTTTAAAATTAGGGATACAGCGATGATGGTGAATCACCACTTTCGGTGTATACACCTCATACTCACGAGCGTGAGCGATTTTCCTGACTCGAATACAGAGAGAGAGAGTATTTTTTTGAAAAGAAAAGGATTTTTCATAAAGTTTTGATCTCAGGAAATTTCAATCTATAATCATTTTTTCAAAATTTCGAAAAATCAGGTACCAATTAGGGTAGTTATCGTCACCCTTGCATTCTTAGTTAAAAGTTCATCGAGATACATAATAGATCGTTAAGATCTATTGTAAATATAAAGAATGTGTACGACAAGCTTATTTTTGTCTATTAAAATCAATGATTATGCTAACCATAATAAATTATGAAAAGAAAACAAATACCATACGAATAGTCGCAGGACAAACTAAAAAAAGAATTTCTGTTCGACACGAAAAAAACATAAGATTTGTTGAAAATCGATTATCGTTGAAAAAGACTTTAGAGATTTTATATTTTGTTTAATGAACGTGTGAGTTTCGTATTTCAACTCTCAAATAGCTGTACTAACAAGCTTTTGTTTTTTTATACATTCGAAAGATCATCAAAACCTAAACTTTTATCTCATTTTGATGTACAGTTAACTTTCGTTTGTTGATTGTGCATCTACAGCTATTTTTTAAAATTAAAATATCGAGCAAAAAAAAAAGAAGTTTACCTTCGAGACAATATAAGGCTAACACTGTCAATGAGCAGATAAAGAGTCTTAAAGATAACAATCTCGAGTACATTCATGGCTATATTCATTTCGGAGAAATTAATTTTTACTAAATTGAATAATAATCATCCATATCAATAAAGTATAAAATGTTAAAAACAACTATTTGATTGATGTTTATTATTCACGGTAATTTCATTGTACAGATTTAATTTCTCGATATCACATATTGGTCATGGACCTTCTAATTCTTCATTAAAAAGATGCTCTCTGTATATTACTAGATAACGGTTGATCATATGACTATGATCAATGTTCCATATTTTAGTGTGATATGGATGATTATTATCCAATTTTTGTAAAAGAATTGTCTATAGAATTCTAACTAGAATGAAATCTTAATTTCTTCTCCGAAATGAAAATAATCATAAATGAATGACATTGAAAAGTGTTCAAGATTGTTATCCTTGAGATTGTTTATGACAAGTGTCAGACTCGTATTGTTCCGAAGGTAAACTTTTTGTTTTTTTTTTACTATTTTGTAGAAACTCAGTTTAGTCTCATTTGATTTCGACAAAATAACTGTAGATACTTGAATACATATAACAAAAAATTATTGTAAATTCCAAAGAAGATTTGTTAATTTTATAGCTAATGCCGTAGCGATCAGTGATGTGCTCAGAGGGTACGGATCGAATTATTTTTACGTGTCTAAAACTAGTTTCTCTTCTCCGAGAAAAATTTCTCAAAGAGAGTACAAAATTCTAATCATTATTATGGCTTGTCTGAGATATTTTCAAGCAGATCAAAGTGAAGAAATTTCAGTTCACAATTTCTGGATCATTCAAGCATTGCATTATTTCATTGTTGAGAAACAATCGATTTCTTTGTATTATCATAACAAAAACAATGAATTTGTATTTAAATATTTTAATCATCAGAACTTCATTTCTAAATGAAATGAATCAGCACAAAAAATTATATTGAAGAGATTTGATACTTTTGGTGTGTTTCAATTTCTAAAGACTTTTTTAAGGAATATGCAATTTATTTGAGTATACAGATGGACTAAAACACTCTAGCACACTGTTACAAAAAACAAAGCATATTGACGATCAATCACTGTCAGTATTTACACCAACATTGCATATCCTGTTTGAGATTTTGATCAATAAAATTGTTTTGTTTTATTTTTACTCCTAAATATTGTTATAATCATCATTATTTTCTAAATAGAAAAGTAAATTGTTTGTTCTTATGTATTTTGTATAATAATAGAGTTCATGGTGATGTATTTCGACCACCACAAAAAGGCATGCTTCTTGCTGTTCTTATTGGTAATGGTGTTCAAATTGCAATTATGTCATTAATTACTTTAAGTAAGATATTATTTATTTTATTATTCATGATTCTTTTTTTTTTTTTTGTTTTTAGTTTTTGCTTGTCTTGGTTTTCTTTCACCAGCAAGTCGTGGTGCTTTGATGACTTGTAAGACTTTTGTTTAATTTGTTTTTGTATTTCTTAATTTATTTCGAATAGGTGCTATCGTTTGTTATGTTCTGTTGGGTACACCAGCTGGTTATACATCAGCTCGTTTATATAAAAGTAAGATATTTTATTATATTTTGATTTGATATTTGTTTTATTATTTTATATGTATTAGTGTTTGGTGGTGAAAGATGGAAGAAGAATGTTTTAATGACAGCTGTTGCATGTCCTGGGTATGATATGAATAATTATTTTTTTGTTTTTCTAATTTTTTTTTTTTTTTTTTGTATTTTAGTTTCATTTTTGGTATCTTCTTCGTTTTAAATCTTGTTCTTTGGGCAAATGGTAGTTCAGCAGCTATTCCATTTACAACATTTTTAGCATTACTTGCACTCTGGTTTTGTGTATCAACACCATTAGTATTTATTGGTGCTTATCTTGGTTTTAAACGACCAGTAAGAAAAGAAAATTATGTTTCTTTTTTTGAACAATCTTCTTCTTCTTCTTTTTTTCCTCAAATCAAGGTTTCAGAGAATCCTGTTCGTACGAATCAGATTCCACGTCAAGTTCCTGAACAAACTTTATATACAAAACCAATACCAGGTACAATAAAAAAAAGAACAATTGTTCGCACAATTTAAAATGTGAAACATGATCTTGGTTGCTGTTGCTAATCACAGGAACATTGTTCAGGGACGGCGCGACCGGGGGGAGGGGGATAGGGGGGGTCACCCCCCACCTGTTTCGGAAAATTTTGAATGGAGCTTTCTCCGAATTTGAAAATTTTGGTAGTGCCAATTTTCTCCAAATTTGCGGGATCATTAGGCGATTTTCTCCGATTTTGGAGAACTGTAGACAATTCTCTCTGAATTTAGAGAAAATTCATGTTTATAGACACTTGTTGGGCAATTTTCTCCGATTTTGGAGAACCACAATAAACAATTTTCTTCGATTTTGGAGAACTACAATAAATAGTTTTCTCCGATTTTGGAGAACCGCAATATACAATTTTCTCCGATTTTGGAGAATTACAATAAACAGTTTTCTCCGATTTCGGAGAACTACAGTAGACAATTTTCTCCGATTTTGGAGAACTACTGTACACAATTTTCTCCGATTTTGGAGAACCGCAATAAACAATTTTCTCCGATTTTGGAGAAATACAATAAACAGTTTTCTCCGATTTTGGAGAAATACAATAAACAATTTTCTCCGATTTTGGAGAAATACAGTAGACAATTTACCCTAAATTTGGCAAAACTCTAAGTTTGAAGAAATCTATTCTACTATTTTTTTTCGATTCTTTAGATTTTTTGAACTACATCAATAATCTAAGTTCGTGTGAGAACGTCTTTTTTTTGCTCTTCAATTTTGACCTTTTGGGATTGAAGGCTCCGATTTTCGAGGGTATCCCCCTCCTGCTTGGACCTCTTCGCGCCGTCCCTGACATTGTTTAATTCTACCTCTATTTCGGGATATGTTTCTTCACCATACTTTTACTAAATCCTTGAGAAATGCAATAAGGAAGTAGTTCATAAATTAGAAGAAGACCTTATTGATATACACGGTCTGTGACGTGGAGAGTATCCAGGTGGAGATTATTCATCGTGTTTTACAAAATAAGAATTGAATGATAGAATTTAATTTATTATTTAAGGTATTTTAATGGGTGGTATTCTACCATTTGGTTGTATATTCATTCAACTATTCTTTATTTTGAACAGTATTTGGTAAATATTTTTCTTTCTTTTTTTTTTTATTATTTTAATTAATATTGATAAATATATGAAGGGCTCATCAATATTATTACTTTTTTGGATTTTTACTTGTCGTTTATATTATTCTGATAATAACATGTTCCGAAACAACAATTCTTCTTTGTTATTTTCATTTATGTGCTGAAGTAAGATTTTAATTTTTGTTTTATAAAGAAGAAATATTTAATTTAATTTTCTAGGATTATAATTGGTGGTGGCGATCATTTTTAACATCGGGTTTTACTGCTGTTTATTTTTTTCTCTATTCAATTTATTATTTTTCAACAAAATTAGAAATATCCGATGGAGCATCAACATTTCTTTATTTTGGTTATACAATTATGCTTACAGTTATTTTATTTTTATTTACAGGTAAGTTGAAATAAATGTTATAAAAGAATTATTTATTTATTTATTTATTTTTTCTAAAGGTACAATCGGATTTCTTGCTTGTTTCTGGTTTGTTCGTATAATCTATTCTGTCATAAAAGTAGATTAAAAAAAAAAAGACTTGACGATAAAAACAAGATATTGTGATGAATGCTTGCATAACAAGCTTATTTCTTTTTTCTTTTTTCTCGTTTTTCAAATTTGATCATCTTTTTCTTTTTTTGTGTCGTCGCGTTTCTTTCTCAGTTTATGTCAATAAACGTATTGTCCGTTGGTTTAGCTTTTCTTTATTTGTTTAATTATATTTAACATTAATTTCTTCTTTTTTTTTTTCGAGCAAAATCGGATATACTTAAATATTCGATGAACAAACGAAAAAAAAACATTATATTATTTTTTTTTCTCCGTTTAGTTTTTTTTTTCTCTTCTTCTTCTTCTTCACTTTCTTCTCATATTATCATTCGTTTGCATTCTTTCTCTTTCTCTCAGTTGTTATTACAAATAAAGGACGAAGAATAAATTATAATACATGCAATCGATTTGTTATTTTTGATATTATCTAAATAGTTAAATGAATTGTTTTCAGATCGACTAGACAAATGAAAGATGAATATAGAAGAAAATTTCTTTTGAAAAGAAATAGAACTATTCAATACTAGAGTTTGCCATCAAATGAAAGTCTAGAAATAAATTAGAGACGTTGCGAAATGACTATGTTAATGTCACAGTTGTGTTTTTGTAACAAAAAAAGAAAAGTATTCTTTTCGAAGATATCACACAGTAACTTACGTGAAAACTGTTCGAAAGCTACTAATTAATCGCGCTTCTTCTCTTTGATGTTTTTTCATACCTCACTCATGCTGCCAGTATTAGGATGTGGGTGTGCGTATCAGCATTGTTCACCTGCCCTTTACTTACATGCGAAGTGAAACGAGCATCGAATTGAATCTAACTGACAATACTTACGTTTATCTAATATTTACTTTTCATAATTTTTTTTTAATCTTCCACATAGATTGAAAACATGTGCTCTCAGAAGGCGTCTAGAATTTGACTTATGGATGATAATATTCGTCTCTTCGATACTCGGCTTCGTAGACAAATGTTGAAAATATCGAAGGTACACCAATGAGATTTCATATATTGTTGTGTAATTCAATATAATCAACACAAACAAATATAATCTCAATATTGGTGGCCTTCGACATGTCCGATCGACCCGAAGCGTCGGTATTAAACGACGATAGCAGGGTTTCATTGTGATCGGAGCACGCCGGAAGCCGGGTTTCTAACTCAGACATAGAAAGTCCGAGTCAATTCGAAGTATGAATTTGTTCACCACATAAGCAAGTCTAACGCAATCGAGAGCACACGTTTCCAATCTACCATCGAGTTGGTTGTTAAGCCACTGGGTGTGTGCTTTTGTTGCACAACACGCAGTTGATGATCAAAATTGGAACACACAAAAAAGACCGTTAAAACACGAGTTTATATAGTTTACAATGGTATTGCACAATCAATTGTTAACATAGAATATTCGAGAAAAATAGAACGACAAAAAAAAAAAAAATTACGAAGTAAGGTTTGATGAAAGTGCAACTTATATTATTCTCTATTGTCACGTGTGTCTTAGTTACGTTATTGACTTAACAGGCTGTAAGAAATTTCTTCTCTTGATTAGAATATGATGAAAACAAGAATCATTGTAGGCGTATTTCAATAACAGCATTGTGAGTAAAAAAAACTTCTGAACTCTCAGATCTAAAAAGTCTGATTCGACAATTCAAGTCCATTAGCAACCTGCAACTATCGATAGTCAGATACTGTAGAATCCTCATGTGGAAGCTCAGCAGATTCGACCATATGATTAAAGATTATTCTACTAATAAATTGACCTAATTCAAAACTTCATGAATTTTCATTGTGACGATCATAATATATAAATTTACCATTAACTTTAACGTGTATAAATTTAACTATAAAATAAATTAAGGCGAAAACGAACACAGTATAAGTATGTATATGTATGTCCGATGACATCTTGCTTAATCAAATATTCTTTTGTAGTATTTTCAATTTGAAGCACTATCTTTAAAGAAATATGAGGGAAAAATTGGCGAAAAAAAGTTTTTCAGCTACCGTTAGGTGTGATCAGTCCGTGCTTGTCGAATACAGAGGACGCGATACTTGTATCTGGTTCAAACTGTCGATTTCAACAAAAAATTGACGATATGGATGAATGAAACTTATTCTCAAAGGACCGTTCAATCTTGAGTGACTTCTATTTTACTATCAATGTTTTATCAAAAACTAGCACAACATCCAACATCGAGCTTATTTTTATTTTATTTTTTTTCATAGGAAAAGAAAAACAATGAAAACGTTTGCAATTATTGGAACCATATTACATTTTTTGAAATCACCTAGTCAGACGACATTGACTAGCAATAAAGAAATAGTTCTAAGAAAATACTCTTTTCAAGTTCACTTACGTCTAGAAGACAAGTTCAATAAAGAAAAAAAATCAACAATATTTATGAATCTGAATATGTTACATCTTAATTCAATTTTAACACCTTGCTAATGACTAATCCTTTTCAGTTGTCAAAGAAACACCGAGATGACTAACTTTCTTTCACTAATCGATCTCATATATATATATAGAATAGTCCTAAAATAACCAGACTAGTACATATAAATGTAAAAGAATGGTATCAAAATGAAAGAAATAATGTGTATTTCGACGATATCGTGCTACATCAGCAGTGTTTAAATTTCCTTTTATATATCATCAAATTAAAGAAGCTACTACTACACAAAAAAAAGATATTTTCAGAAAATACCGAAATTACTAAAAACTCTTACGAAGTATACAGAACTACAAAATTCATTATCAATCGAAATGAAGTAGTATCAGTTTCATTCAATTCTACATCAAACTAATGTCAGGCCTATCATCAGAGAAATGCTTGAGAGTTTAGACACTCCATAGGATCAACAATATCTTAAGAAATGTAGAAGCAAAAAAATTAAATTCACATGATGAAAGAAGACTTTTCAGCACGATAATCATCACCACATCCGCTAAGAAAAAATTCCTGGTTGCCTGTTTTGCTACAACAATGTTTCTTGTCGATCTAAGAATAATTTTTGAAAATTCTGTTTTAGTACTGACATGTAGAAATGTCACAACTATTGTCAGTGCTATTACAAATGAACGTGTTTTGAGGCAATGTTGTGCAAAGTAACAGCTCGCAATACCGAACAAAGAAATTTTAAGCAAAAAAGCACTAGTAATGACAATCGAATACACTCAATCAAATATTGGTCATATTGTAATACTGTAAAATCAATCAATATGACAAAAGAGAACTAAAGGAAACTGTCTCTCCTTCAACAATTAATAGGACCAACTTAAACATTCACTACGTACTCAATCTTTTCAAATCTTTCATGCTGCTTTTTTATCATATGCAACAAGAAAAGATGTAAAACAATTGATTTCTTCCTTCTGTCTTCGCAACGCACAACAGAGATCATGTTGCAAATATGGTATGATTTGACTAAATGGCAACACAAGCGAGCGCTTCTGCCTACATTTTTATAAAACAAACTGTGTAGTGATGGTCGAATAGTCACAGAAATGAATTTGTGATTTAGTTAATCGATTTTTATTTGGTATGAATCCATGCATACATGGAAAATTCTTTTGTGTAGATTCGATAAATTAGTCTACAAGATACAATAAAAGTTTTTTGGTTCTGCAAGTTCTTCAGAACAGAATCGAAGTCGAGGCACAAAAAGTCGATCCCATCAAACTCTAGAAACAAGATTCCATCAATTATGTTATTTATTGCTTGTGTATATTGGAAAATAGAGAGAATGTTCCGTTATAGTCTTTTGTCATATTGATCGATTCTCCAATATTACAATATGATCTCTACTTTGCTGGATCTATTCTATTTTCATCATTAGTACTTTTTTTTTTATTGGCAAAACTTTTCGTTAATATTCTTATTTGTTACTCTACACAACACTGTGTTTCAAAATGCGTACTCTCACAATAGCACTGACAATCTTCATCACATCTTTGTCAACACGTACTGATTCAGCTTCGCTTCACCTGAGTATTGACTATCTTCTGTTTCCTTTAGCAAGTTAAAACAACCAACTACTGACAGTTAACAAACTGTGGCATCCGTTGATTGTTTATCAGACTCATTCTACGCAAATGAAAGCAAACACTCAATTATATCTTGTGTAAATACATCATGTTTTCCGCAAAAAAAACCAAAAGAATGCATGCACAGCAAGCAACGTTTATCTAGGCTCCTCTAGTGATTCATATGATGTAAAAAGTGTCTTCCCTTCGTGAAAGCATAATCAGTGAATACATAGTATTCTGTTGAGTGAGAAACTACTTAAAATGAGTTTGCAGTTATGAACATAGGAACTAATACAGTAAAATAGTACAGCTCGTATTGTCAAAAACAACATACAAAATATCATTTGAATAAAATGATAAGCCCAAGTAACACAACAATTGTAAAAACTAACACGAGTTCTGGTATCTTGGTGAACTGCGTGTGGGCATTCGATCGTCCCTATAGAACCCACAACAACATATACGACATTTTTCGTGTGCATTGTGAAAAAAATATTTTGCTGATAAAGGGGTTCGACTGTGAAGGAAGAAAAAAAAAATGTCGACTTTTTCTTCCTTTCGGAAAAATACCCAGTCAAGCAGAACTCGTCATCGATTTCACCTGCAATCTGTCACAATGAAACAGAGTTGTTGTTGCTATTCGAACACGTGACAAGATCTTGTGTATGGCGTCGTCGTGTTCTACTGGAGGCCGAGGCCGAGGCCGTGGTCGAGCTTCGACACGAAAAATAGATGAAATACCTTCTCCATCAATAATTACACCTTCTCCATCAGTAATTACACCTTCTCCATCGATTGTTACACCTTCTTCAGAGCATGATTCTGCAGCAAGTGATGATAACTCTTCATCGAAATCGCAACCAGTTTTACCTATTGGTGGGAGTCGTGGTCGTGGTTTTCGTCGAAAACAGAAGCAAATGGTACCTAACGACCCTCATCATCTCGATTCAACGCTGACTGTGGATACCTTACAGCCAAGCATTCAATCGATAAAGTCTGCTGAGTCTGGTACAATTGGTGATCCAATTGAAGTGATGGTCAATTATTTTGCTATCGTTCAATATCCAAAACAAGGTCTAGTGTATCAATATTATATTGAAATTAAAAACGCGTGTGGTAGACTGATTCAACGTAACAGACGAAGGTAAACATTGATGCTCGATACTATTTCTCATCCACTTTTTCATGAATTTCACACCTAGAGTATTGTATGGGACATGGTTGCATGCGTTGTGCAAAAAATACCCAATGATCGACCGACATTCAGTTGTCT
Organism: Rotaria sordida; assembly: GCA_905250125.1. Lineage (NCBI taxonomy): Eukaryota > Metazoa > Rotifera > Eurotatoria > Philodinida > Philodinidae > Rotaria > Rotaria sordida. Next base: position 30,208 of record CAJNOL010001409.1, on the reverse strand, counting down.
TCGATAATCAAACGATTGTCTTAGTCTTTGGTCAACCTTTGCCGGACATTAGTAAAATGGTTAGTCAAAACTATTTCCATTCTTATATCGGTTCTAAATGCATGACTTGCTCTCCTTGTCAACAGATTCATCTTCACTAATCGAATTTCTATTTATTGTAGGGCGTCACTGAACTAATTCAATGCCCAAATTCATCGAATCAAATGGAAGAATTCAAGTTCACCATCAAACTAGTCGGCGATCCGATTGATTTTAGTTTGCTTCGTTCACCGAATGCCTTTCTTACTGCACATCGAGATCTTACACAAGTCAAACAAGCACTATCGATTGCATTACACGAGCATTGCTCTTCCCATGCGGAATTCGTCTATAATCGATTGTTTTATGCTCAACCAACAGTAGAATATCAATATGGCTATTGGGATCTCGGTATGGGCAAAGCTTTATGGCGTGGTTTCTATTCATGTCTCAGATTTGCCAATGGTGCTTACAAACTTTTAACTAACCTTGATGGTGAGTATTTGGAGAACAGAGACAACCATCAGTCGACTTTCTTTCAATATTAATTTTAGTGAACTATTCCATTTTTATGAAAAAGCAGCCATTTCTAGACTTTTTATGTGAAGTAATGCTTGATAGTCCATGTGGCAAAAGAAAATATGGTCGACAGAGGAATATTCGGAAAGCTGATCTTAACGATGTAGTTCAGTTCTTGGATAGTAATAGTAATCGCACTTATTACGAGGGCGAAGTGGAGTTTTTATTGAAACACTGTAAAAGTAAGATTCATTCTTAGTTCTATTTTGTAATGACATCATTTGGAAGCAGATCTTCATATACGCTGGAATGATACGACTGCTTCAAGGATTTTTACCATTCAAAACTTGGGCAAGCCAGCATCGGATCAAACCTTTGAATGGAAACAACGTGGCAATCGAACTGTCACCGTACAACAATATCACAAGGAACGATACGGCCAAAATTTAAAGTGAGTATATTCGAACATTAGAGTTATATTTGTATTGTGCTCCTATCTCTAGATATCCCTCATTACCAGTACTCCAATTGGACAAAAAGTTTTTCAAAGATATAGAAAATATCGATGTCGAGCCAGTACGAATAAAAAGAATCACTGATGAGCAACGGATTCGTCTTAGTAAATATTCAATATTGAAACCTTCTGAACGTTGTCAAGCTATCGAACAAGTTCGTCATAATACGAATCAACAATGCTTTGAGAATGATCTCTTTGTCCGCTTCTGGAATCTACGTATCCATCCAAAGATGACTATTGAACCAGCTCGTATTTTGCCTAAGCCTGAAGTTGTTTATGGCAATAAAGATCAAGCGAAGGCCGAAGGAGTTCAACTATCGGATAAACGTCAAACTCGATTTCACACACCAACTCAATTTCCTACTGTATGGGCAATGATCAACTTGTCATCGAACATGGACGAACAATCGTGTGAAATGTTTTATATTCAACTTAGAAATCTAGGTCACGTGCAAGGTATGAAAATTCCGCCACCGGAAATCTACGAAGAACTAGGTAGTCGCCGACAATCAACGGATGCGGCAGTCAATCTATTGAAACAGATGAGCCAATCAAATCATGATTGTGAATTTATTCTCGTTATTCTACCTGATAGCACTTGGAAAGACGAATCACCTTACGGTGATCTAAAGGCAATGGTAAATAAAAATATATCCAATAGACAACTATACTCAGACTATTTTTAACTGTGTCTCTCTCTAGTGTGAACTTGAGCTCGGTATTGTATCTCAGATGGTCCATTCAGACACTGTGAAGAAGTGTATTGAGAAAAGTAGATCATCAGGTATTCATTCGCCACTCGACATACTGTTGCAGAAGATGAACACAAAGCTCAACGGAATTAACTTTATCGTTCAAGTTCAGTACGTATGCACCTAGATTTTTATCAAGTCATACAAAGAAAGACAATAACTTATAGTCATGTACACACAACTGAGCATCGATTCATGATCCTTCATCATTTTTGTCAGTCCAATGATTTTTATTTTTATTTTTCTATCTTTCAGTCCTGTAATTGAGCGATTTTTTGCTTGCGGTCATCGTATCATGTACGTTGGTGCCAATCTCAGTCATAATGAATCTGGTTCAGGCATTAGAAGATCGACAATAGCTGTTGTTGCATCTGCTGACGACATACCGAATTGTTACTTCAAAGAGATCTACAAGCAAGAGCGATTACGTCCTGTGAAAGGCGAAGGTCGAGAATACATTGTTGACATGCAAGACATCATGAAATCTCTCATTCGTCAGTATGTTGAGCGTCGACGTTACTCACCTAGTGCGATTGTCATCTATCGCAATGGGTTTTCGGTTGGTGAATTCGACAATGTGTTTGAGAAGGAACTCACCGCAATACGCAATGCTTGTGTCGAATTATCACCAGATTATCAACCAATGTTGACTTACATTATGGTGAACAGACATCATCATACGAGATTTTTTCCTAAAAATCAAGACAATAGTGTTACGAATATACAGGAAGGCACCGTTGTTGATTCGGCTGAGATAATCGATGCTGGCATCTATAATTTCTACCTGAATAGCCATCAAGTACTAAAGGTGAGTAACTTCAATTGTTCATCATAGATGGATCTCGGTGAAATTCGTGATAGGGCACTAGTCGACCAATTCACTATTACGTTTTGTATGATGATAATAAGCTAAAACCAGATGAAATTCAAATGTTGACTTATGCCCTATGCTTTACTTATGCTCGTTGGAATCGATCCATATCAATTCCAGCACCCTTAAAATATGCCACTCTACTTGCCCAACGTGCCGGTTTATATGTTAAAAGTAATGATAAATTAGACAAGTGAGTTCATCATCATCATCATCTCAACGATCTAGATCTGATGGATATGTTTCTCATATAGGAAGTCTACTTCATCTTCAACAAGACAAGCAACACCTGAGAATACTGAAGAACACCGGAATATTGTCAGTACACGTATTCCGCTCAGTTCGAAACTAGTTGCAGACTGTCCATTTTTTATCTGATGCATGTGCTCATCGTAGCTTCTGACTTGTCAATATCCGTTCGCTTGCTAATTTTTTTTTCTTTATACTTGAGTTTTTTTTTTTAGTACCAGTAATCTAGACAAGAATACCATCTGTCCACTTCATGTGCTACAGAACATCTCATTTTATTCTTGAATGAAAATAATAGATCGAGTAAAGAGTTAACTTTCCTTGTTGTTTTCTATGAAAGTTTTTTCTAAGAGTTTTTTTTTTAATGATAGAATCGAATTCAATTTTTTACTAGCATAAAAGTACAAACTGTGGTTTTACATAATTATTAAATCGTTCGAGTGTTAAAAAATTCCGACAGATTCAATAAGATCATGTGAAGTATACGATAAGAATAAAACTTGTACATCTATTTTCATCCTACTAAACTGTTTCAATGAATGTTTCCTGTGGCATAGTGGAAAAAAAGCGAAGAGAAAAAGAATGAAAAAAAACCAATCTCGAAAGAGAGATGTTTAGAGAACAAAAAAATCATTAGCATAAACATCTTCACAATGATAAAAAATTTATTGAATACAAACATACGAGAACAAGATCATTCGTAATGTAATCAACATTGTAAAATAAATTAACAAAATGTTCAAGCAACATATGAAAATAGTCAATCATTTTTTTTCTTTTCGCTGCAGCATTTTTCCCAATAACATAGGATAATCTATTTGAGAGTTCATCAACAGTAATATAACCATTTTCATAACATAAATATAAAGTATAACTTCGTTGTTGTATTACGTTCGTGGTACTTATTTTTCGATCTAGCTGCAAGACCATCTTTCATTTGAATCAGCACATGGCTGAACCTGTTTTCTTCTCCTGGTATACATCTAATAATAGGTCAAATATTCGGATGGTATTTCGTGATACGTAGATTCGAACTGATGAAATCTTAAAAGCATACATGAATCATGAAAGTCTTGAAATATCAATTAATATTGCACATCTTCTACATTGTTATTCTAATGTTACCCTAGTTATACATTAAATAATATAAAATAAAATATATTATAATCATTTTTTAATTAAACAAGTTTATATAATTTATTTGGTTTGGTGATAATGAGCTGTAATTTAGAAACAAATCAAAGAAGCAGTAATCAACTAAAAGAAAGTTAGTAATAATAGGATGTAATTCATTCTACTGTATATGTATATAGATATGGATATGATAATCAGAGGGGTGAAGATTAGCACAAACATGGACCAACGAAATGAAGAATGTTTAAAAGATTGGAGAATGGGTGTGGGTTTATATAAAAATATCAGAACAACCACATCCACAACCCACGCCCACACTCTTTTTCGTGAAATCTAGGTCTTGTGATCATGTGATTTCCAAACAGTCTCGATGCTACATCGTACTTTTGTTCGAATTATTAAATTTAGGTAATTACGGTGATTCAATATAAAAATACTTTAGAGATTGTCGTAATGCCTAGCCAGAAGTCACAGTATGTGATACATAAAAATTAATTGACAAAAGCTAGCAGAATTTCTATCCATAGGGAATGAATAAGTTCATATAAATGTTCGTTTTTAACTCATTGAATTGTAAACGAAATTGGTTTTTTTTTCATCCTCTCTTAGTAAATTCGAAAATAATTTTTCATTGAATATGAACATTGTTATAGTATTTTGATATCAATGATGTAATAAAAAGACTGACAAAACGAATGATATATTATTGTTCATTATTATACATTCATTCATCACGAAACTTTAATACTTACAATACAAAATGAATAGAATATTCTTACGATAACTGCAAATGCTTTTCAATTTTTCAAGCAAAATTATTTTTCGTTTCTCTAAAATAATATATTAATGATAAGTTTTTCTTTACATGTTTATTTTTTTCAATATTGTTTAATTTGTGAATGAAAAAGTTTTTTGTATGATTTTCATAAGACTTTAGAATGTTAGGGTGTGGGGGTGTGAGTAGAGATATGCAGTGGTAGTGTAAGTACTGAAATGCTGACATCGGTGTCACTGAGATACTGACTACACTGGTACCCGCATTCGATGTAACCTTAAAGCACCAATTCTGTCAAAATAGGCCCTACTTGTAATGGTGTGTTTCAGTGCTTCAGTGAACACAGGTGCCAGTGTGACGGTGTGATCCTCTAGTCAGTGTGCACTGGCTACACTGAGTCAATATTGTCGGTGATCAGTAAACTGAAACTGCACATCTCTTGGTGTGTGGTGTGAGTGATGCGAAGATCTACATCTACCCACAGCCACATACCTTCCCTTCAGCAATGATTATTCATAACCTTTGGCAAGAACAGAAGATAGATAAAATAGTTGTTCGAAAATAGAAGGCAAGAAAAAAAACAACGTTGAAGCGCAACATCGTTCTAGAATGACTTTCAACAACGAACACATTTTTCTATAATGATATTCGAATCAACGCAATACTTCTGTAAATATTCATCTGAATGGTTGGAAAGTGAAATGGGTTGAATTATTCATCTCATTTTAAGAGAATTTAAAGACAGATTTTATAACAATCATTCAGGATATTCCGAGTACTCTTATAGCAAGGTTTTTTCAATGGTGCATCTATAGGAAAGGAATTATAAGTGAGACCCTGACACGATCGAGTTTCCTAATCGAAACCAACTGAAGCCTTGAACATGAGTATCATAGATGAAAAAACTTCTCTCTTTCTCTAGCTCATAATTGCATCTTCGAGAAAACATATCGAAGTCGATATAGAAAGATATATTTTGGATGCACTTTCTCTCGAATAGCTCAATCGACTTCTATTCTTTGGTGAATTTAAAAAATAAGCATGTCTTCATTTTGAATGACACCAAGATCATTTACTTGTCATGAGATAAAACCATAATCGTCATGTTATGTGAGATCAAAGAATCTCATTTTTTATTGGTATTATGTTATCGCTAATAAACCTTTAGTACAAATATCAGTAGTACACTGTGAACGAACATAGGCGTCTCGTGTGGCATCATCTGGCGAGATAAATTCATGCAATATTTTACTTTGTTCACTGTGACGAAAAATAATAATTAGAAGGGATGTTAGCAGGGCTGCCATATCTTAATTTTCAAATGGGATACTCTTGGGGTACATTTTTTTTACAATGGGGTACGTCATTGAGGTACATAACTTTTTATTGAAATAGAAGGGTTAATGTGGAAACATTTAAAAGAAACTGCTTTTCTATGAAACAACATAATATTCAATTTTTCTCTTTTAGAAATCAATTTCATTGTTGTTTTTTTAACACAATAAAATACTCTCAGTTTACTCAGTTTAATCATGACTTTTAGAAACAAATCTAAGTACTATAAAAATAAACGATATAACATTTTTCATTAAGGCATAATAAATATTGAAATCAACTATAGTACTTTGGCGTCAAATTCAAGATGAAAACTTTTTTTTCAGTTTTAATGTTTTCTACTTTTTCGTATTTTTCTATAAGCAAGAAACATAAAACAGTTACTTTATATTGTGGGTATAGTTATAGAGAGACCGCTACCAGCTACAGTTAACATTATTTCAAAGAGTAACAGCTGTTAATAAATATAAATAATTATTCCTATAATGTACACGTTCGGACAAAAGTCTTTCCCTCTTTACCTTTTTATGATGTCATACTTTGATTCAAATTTATTGCCAAATAGAGATATAACATGAGAGTTTTATTTCAGTATGGTGTACAGACCATACAGTAATAAAACTCTTATGTCATATCTCTACTCGGTAATAAATTTGAATTCAAGTATGGCAGCATAAACAGATAACGGGGAAAAGACTTTTGTCCGGACAAGTATAAATGTCTTTTATCTCATCTGGCTTTGTTTCATTCCTCTGGTAAGCGTTTATTATAGTTTTACAGTTCTATAATATACTTATACAGCGTATGTATTATTTGCCAACAGAAATTTATTTAATCATTCTAATATGCTTAGTTATGAAAAAAATGAACCTTAGTTCTGACACTGGTGTCCGTAATCCCAGCCATAGTGGTTTTTGATTTGGTACTAATCGCAGACGGAAGGAGACAAAACAATGATTACACATGCTCGCTAATACTACGACATTTTAATTAGCCGTTATCCTTTGTTAGAAGGATCTACGAATCATAGAATGGATGCAAATAAATAGGAAGTAGTAGACGAAAAAGAATACAATGAAGGCAAAGATAATGAGAGTAATACGGATACATAGTATAACATTGAATAATCTTTAATGAACAGAAACCTTTCAAATAATACTTCTGGACTTAGAGACCACAGTGATTTTTAACCACTTAAGACATCATTTTTCCAGATAGTTCAGCCATGATCTGCATGAAATAAATACGTTTTCATACCTGATAAAACTTATGTCATACATTTTTTGCACATATACTATTATTTATTCTCTTTATACAGTCAGTTTGATGATATGCTAATATTATTATGCTATTATATAGTTCCAACTGTTTCCTAGCAAACATTTGAGTTTGGTTGTAAAACAACAAAAATCATTGCAAGAGAAGGAATTAAATGACAACTTCTCACCTTGCATTTGACGCCAAAGTACTACAATAATCATAGATCGATTTTTCACTAGTATTGCGTATTATGAATGTTTCTGCAGAGACATGACAAGTATTATAAAAAAACTATAATTCATTTCAATTCATAGACGAATTTATGACAGTAGAAATTCAAAAACTCAAATGGGGTACTGTATCCCACAATGGGGTACGAATGGCAGCCCTGGATGTTAGTGTCAATGGAGTTACACTTTATTCTGCTCCCTCATATCATACAATCGTACCGCTTACATATAAAGCACACGCTTATATACGGGAGTAGAATAAGCGAAGATGAAAAGAAAGAAGATGAGACCAAGGCGAGAACAATGTAAGAAGAAAAAGGTGATGAGGCCAAGAAGAGAACACATATAGAAGAACAATAGAATAAGAATATAACGTAAAAATAGATAGGTGAGAACAATACATATAATATACGAGTGAATGATGATATAGAATGAGAAGTACATTACGATAGTAAGAGAATATGGCTCAATCATGCATAGATGAACGTAAAAGTAATGCTAGTATGAACATTACGTATCATTGATTGTATAAGAGCACACCGAGAAAGAAAATATATCACATAAGATAATATGCCCATTGGCACATTCACCACATGATTTACTGTGTTAAGCTTGATCGTTGATTAGGAGACAATTGCGATATAAATTCTTTATCCAAGAGTGTTGATTTTTCATAACTACTCATATTATTCGAATGATATCTCCATATCATCTTGACAACGTCCCATATCGAGTGTCGAAAAGATGACAGATCAATGAAGAAATCCTCATTCGCACCATTTCTTCTAAGAGAAAAGTGTGTCAGAAATTCAATATTAAAAAGTATAGCATACACAGTTAGACGTTATCTTTGACATTAACGTTGCAAAGGTTATTGTCTAATGCTGTTATATGTAAACAACACATATCAAGGCGCACAAACAATCCTTATCATTTTTCTTTTCTTTCAACCTATCAAACAATGAAGTCATTGTTACAAGAATAAAATCATTCACTTGAAGATACTTCTTGATCCAACAAGCATAAGTTTGTTTTTTTTTCACTTATGAACACATATATCTAGTAGTTATTGTAGTTCGAACGTAGAAAATATAGATTTAGTTAATTATACCAGATCGTCGTACATTATAAGTAAGCAATAACTCTAACAAGAAAATAATAAGTGCATATGTTCCTGTAAAACAGCTATCGATTTTTACGTAATTATTAATGAACATCCTCTTTAATATCGTTACAATCTCGATAAGCAGTGCCATTTACAAATTTCAAGATCTTTTCATCCCTAAAATTCGATCACAAAGGTAAAATTTCGTATTTCATTCTGAAACGATGAACACTTTTCTATAAGTAATTTAATGTTTTCTCTGAAAAATCTTCATTTTAAATTGCAAAGATTGCATTGAGATTTTGAAATTTGGATAAAAAGTTTGAAAAAACAATTTACAATATTTTCTTTCAAGAATTATAAATTCGAGAATGGAAAACATTTCTGAATATATACCATTTCTCCTCAAAAAAAAAACAACAATAAACAAAAGAAATGACCATTGTACATTTAGAAAAAAAACATCGAGAGAGTGACCCTTAAAACAATGAAAATTCTACGAAATGAAGTTCTGAATCTGTTTGAAAGTTTTTTATAGTCAACATGGTAGAGAAAATAATTTACATCGTCAAAGTTATCGGCTTTTGTGAAAAGTTTCTTTGAGAAATTTTAGGATAGATAAATCAAGTCTGATTAGATACTCCTGTTGATTTTTTATAACGATATTTCAACATTGGTATTCTATCGATTATAACTCATCAATAAAATGTTATAATAGCACGGAAATACCTCATTTTGCTAAAAAACTGTTTTCTCATGAATTCTAGACTGATTACAAGGTACTGGTAATGAAAAAACTGAACTTTTCTGCTTTGTCGCAATTTTAAAAAGTTTCTAAGGAAATGAATTTTCTTAATCCTTTTTTGTTTTTGTTTTTAGAGTATCTGACAATGGTATCACTTGATAGAGTATCTGATTTAGCCTCAATAACCACTGAAGAAGACATGAAAAATGATGAAGAATTATTACAACCATTAGATCGAAGCATTGAAGAATATGCCTATTGGGAACAACAAATTGATGCTGTACAAACATTATTAGTCGGAAAACGTATTATGAATGTTCATATGTTACGAAAAGGTATAGAATCAATCGATAAATCAATCTACAATAAATTAAGTTATTATGAACGATGGGCAATTTCTATTGCTAAACGTTGTTTAGAATCTGGTATATTAACTCAAGAAGATTTGAATAAGAAATACGGTCCACCTTTACATTCGACAGATGAACAATTGTTTCATGTTGGTGATAAAGTACGTGTTCATCATGAAAATTATGCTACTCGTTGGATAAAACCTCATTTACGTACACCTGGTTATTTGTATGGTAAAGTTGGTATTATTGAAAGATGTTGTGGATCATATCCTAATCCGGAATATTTTGCTTATGATAATACTGATAATACTACTGTTCATCATCAACCTCTTTATCGAGTAAGATTTAATCAGAAATATATTTGGAATCATTATGAAGGTAATGCTAATGATACTATTGATGTAGAAATTTACCAACATTGGCTAATGCCTGCATCAGAACCCTGTGCACCAACAGAAAAAGATGAAGATGAAGGTTGTCATAAACATGATGTTGATCATCAGCACAAAGATCATGATCATGATCACGACCATGATCATATGCACGAAGCCAGAGCTATTATCGAACAAACAGCAGTAGATCGTGAAGGAACACCATTACCTGCTCAACATTTATCAGAATCATTAGTGAGTGCATTAATTGATAAAAATATTATTAATCGTGAAGAATTACGTAAACAAATTGAAACAAATCAGATGGCTGGAGTAGAACAAAGAGGAGCGAATATTGTTGTTGAAGCTTGGTTAAATCCAGAATTTAAAAAACGTTTATTAAAAGATGGTACAAATACAATTATGGAATTTTTGAAACTTGATAAAATAAAAAATGATTTGGTTGTTGTAGAAAATACTGATAAAATTCATAATTTAATTGTATGTACTCTTTGTTCTTGTTATCCTCGACAATTACTTGGTATTCCACCGGGATGGTATAAGTCAAGATCGTATCGTGTTCGTGCACCTAGAAATCCTCGTTCGATTTTAAAAGAATTTGGAACTATACTGCCTAATGATATGAAAATTCAAATTTGTGATAGCACAGCTGATTTACGTTACTTAGTTATTCCTCGTCGTCCTGAAAATACAGAAAATTGGTCTCGAGAACAATTACTTTCAATAGTTACTCGTGATAGTATGGTTGGTGTTTGTGATATTACTCTTTAATTCATATGTATTTTCATAAATTATTCAATAGTCAAATAATCAATACAAAATGAACTTGAATTTACGACAAATTTTTTTCTATTTAGACTTATCTAAATTTTCCAAGTGATTATATTAAAACTGAAATATATTATTTCACATTCAAAATTTTATTCTTGCAATAATAAAATATATAGAACTTTCTTCTCTCGATTTTTTCGACTAAACAAGATTATTTGATTGAATCATTTGAATGTGTCTAAGTGAGAATCGAAAACTGAAGATGAGAAAATTAATTTCTTCTAACTCAATTTGTGACACAAAGTAATCCTTGATCGAATTAGTTTACATAAGATCTGTTTGTGCCATGTACAAAATAGCCAATGTATAAATCTCATGTTACAGATAATATTCAACTAATTCAATTTACAAAGGCAACGATCGATTAGACTACTTTTCATATGATTGAATAGACATTGGTCATGGAGATTGGAATGGTAGCTTTTCGAAATTTGGTAAATAACTGTCTAATGTATATAGTCAGATCAAATAGAATGTCTCGTATAAACAAACATATTTAGATTATTCAAGTTGGCATTGTCAAGTTTCTTTGTATAATTAGTTTGGCAAGTATTTAGTCGACCAAAACTATCTATTCATAATCACAAGTAGTGAAAATAGTCTTGTTCTTGTTTTATGAGTATATGATCCTTCATCAATTCAGATATTATTTAAAAATGAGTTCTAAATAAATAGAACTAAGGAGTTTGAATATGATCGAATGATTTTTTCATTGTATTATTCATTGCTAAAGATTTTACATTCGAATTGAGGCTTATTGAGATACAAAGATACTTTTTCATGCATTGAACATATCATTTTCGATTTCTTTTTTCTCATGAATATTTTTTCGCAATATCAAAATAATGGACATGGATATGAAAAGGATGGTATTAAGTCAATAAATTATAACGTTGCAGCTCTGATAACACTCCAAATTTGTTAGTGGATGATCAATTACATCGTTTCTCAATAGAGACTATCTGAGACAATATTTTCTACGTACTAATTAATAAAAAAAGTCTCGTACAACAGAATAATCGATAAAAACCGAATAACAATATTTGGTTTCGATTGTACACTGAATTGATTATACCGTTTCTTATTCCTTTAAAAATCAGTTTACAATGCTATTTCAACTGATCGGAAATCATTTTGTTCAACGAAAGACAGAAAATTAACTCATATCTTCAATATTCAAGATGAGAAAAAGTTCTAATACAACTACTTAGTAAGACAAAAATCGAGTAAAAGCAACAATACAATTGACGAACAGAAGACATTGCTCATCATGTAATCATTTTCGTTATACTATGCTATGACAACGTGGAAATAATGTACGTACTCCATGAAAAGCACGCAAATATTCATTTCTTTCCTGTCAAACTATGCAGAGTGCGATTTTCTTTCGATCTGTCTTATTTTATCTAATCATTCGCCATGTTTTACTCACACAAATCTCGTTTTCGGTTTTCCATCTTTTCCATCTATTATTTCGCTTTTTTCCATTGATTGCCAACTTTGCACTTTATTGAGTCGAATGCGTCAGTCGAGATAACGAGAATAACATCGTAGATTTTTAATGATTCCAGTTCTTTCCGAGCATTCAAAATATTATGAAAGAAATCTGAAATTTGGTGAAAATTTCCAGAAGATACCTTCTAACCTACTGCGTGAAAATCTTGGCACAAAATGTTTGTTCAATTTTTTACTACCTAGCTATCACTGTAGAGAATGAAAGGTAGTCAGTTAGAATCAGAATTTGATACTCTTTCTAAATGTATGTTCAGAATTATTTTTTGACTTAAGTCTGTTAACTAGAAGTAAATACTTGAATGAGTTCAAAATAGTCGTCTGTGCAAACACTAAGTTGAAACGTCTTGGCACAAATGTTTACTCATTTTTGAATACTTAACTGTCATCGAAGGATAGTAAAAGTAGCCAGTTGGAATTAGAATTTTACATTCATTCTAAATATATGATTAATTTTTTTCTTAACTTAATATCATTTAACTGTGACCAAACAACTGAATAAACCAAAACTGACATTTACACGCTGAATAAAATAGACTTTTTCTTGTTATTCAAAATTTCTCTGGATGATATTTTGGAACAATTTTTGACTCTATACTATCGTAGACCATTTAATTTTCTACGAATTCGTGAATTATTATAAACTAGAACTAAAAACAAACAAGGACTACACAGATTTTTCAAAGAGTTACTCTCTAAATAAGATGAGATTTTGTCAAAAATGAGTTTTTTCTCAACTTTACTTTTTCAAAATGCAATAGATTTTGAGTCATTGTTGTTACATGTAAAAAGAGAAGTTCATTCAACAAAGTGATATATAAGAAGATTTTCTGTCGTTTGAACTGAGACAATTTTAATCAAAATACAAAAATGAGTAATATGAAAAATTTTTTCACAGACGTCCATTTTAAGCCCATTCAAGCATTTGCTTCTGGTTAACAGTCTTACGTCAAAAAATAATTTTGAACATACATTTAGAAAGAGCATCAAATTTTTGTTCTAACCGACTGTCTTTTATTCTCTACTGCGACATCTGGATGGTAGAAAACTGAACAAAAATTGCGCGCCAAGACTTTCGTGCAGTAGGTTAGATTCACGTACACTCACTTCACTCTTCCTTATGGTGAAAATCGCAAGTCTATCACTAGTTATATCCTCAAGTTATTTTCTACATAACAGATTCTATTAATTATTTTTTTTTGTTTCGATAAAAACATAACCTTGATCGACAACATTTTGTTAATAAAAGTAATTATAATTTCTGACTACATTATTGTAAGATACAATCAAATATTCAACTTTTTGAATGGATCGTATCCGAGTGTATCAATAGCGATATAAAATGCTTGTTTAGCGTGTTTGGTAGCTTCATCGTACCTATGTAATTGTTGATCGTAGCTAAACTCAAATCATTTGATAGAAAAGATTTTTCTATTATTTTCAAAAGTTTTTTTTAAAAATATAAAAGTGTAGTGAAATAATTTCCTAATAATGTATGCAATAAATCAATATTATTATAAGTTGTTGTTACATTTCGATTAGTAGTTGGAAGAGTTCTCGATGAATCTAAAGTTCATTTTCATAATATGATTTTGCATTGATATAATCTTCGACGGTTTTATAGATAAATGCAATATTATTAAATGCAATACCTAATGGGATGCTGGTGTGGCTTAAGAGAAGATTCAGAGTCACATACATCTACATTCACGGCTGCACGCGGTCAGATCCACACCCAATAGTTAAAAATAAGGTTCATGATGATACATAAATTTGTATTGATCACATAAACGCCTGATTTCGTCGCCCATACTATGACTCCCTGTAAAGAAGACATTTGTTTTTTCATATTCAGCTTTAAGTTTGGCAAATAAGAGTGGCCATTGTGGTCTACCCACAATTGTTTTTGTTTTCAATTTAGTAAGAATATCTCGATTTGATATTTTCGCATAGATATTTGAGACAAGATCATAAGGAGCATTACCAATCATTCCTTGATCATTTCTTTTCAACGATGTAAAATATAAATGAAAATCAATATAACGTTGCTGAACAATATTTTCCGATGTTGATGTTTGAAGATATGTTAATTGTTCATTCTCGAAGTCAGTCAATAATTGTAGGAACCAAGAAAAATTTTTCACATCACGATTTACCCAAATAAAATCGACTTTTTTTAATTTTCGTCGTGCAATTGCTTCATGATCATAATTAATACAGTGACAATGTTGACATTTATTTTGTTGTTCACGAAATTGATACATTAAAGATTCGAGAACGCCGGCATACGGAGTGATACCTAAAAATTGATATAGTAAGGAAAATATTCAAGTTAATCTATTTGAACAATAGAATAGAGATATGAATTCTATTTGATCAGATTATTTTCAGCAAAATCAAATAACAAAATTTAAAGTAAAATTTGAAATATTATGTTACTAATGTCAACACCAGAATTAAATGTGGATTGATGTAAAACGAATATCTCGAGAATGACAGTAGCTAGTAAAATCATTGCTAAGTCAATCATTTTTGAAGATCTTTTCGAAAAATATATAATCATTCGAATTGTATCTTGAACTATAGATCTGAAGTTCTTCTATCTAACATGCATATCAGAATAAAAATTGCATTGAGGTTATATTATTTTTCGAAAAAAATTTCCAAAAATGATTAAAACGTCCTAACTCGGCCTATTTCAGTTGATGAAAATCGCAAGTCTCTAGCTATTGTCGTTCTCGAGATTGTAATATGCAAAAACCTACCAATGCCTGCTCCAATTAATACAACATGTTCACAGTCGAATGTATACGATGTTGAACTGCTATAGGGTCCTTCAATCCAAATGGATTCATTGCTATTGAATGTATAAGGATAATTAACAGAAGGAGAATGTATGTTATTATTGGTTATAGATGCTGTTGAAATGGTAACAACATCAAAATGTTCATTTTGATATTGCCATTGTTGATAGAAATGTTCATAGATTTTTCTTGTCCAATTTTTTCTCTTGCTAATATGAATACGTAAAGTATCTTTATTTTCTGGACAACTTGAAAGTGTAAATGGATGCCATTCGTAAGAAACTGAAATATAGATGAATATGAAGATATTTGTTTCGATCAAAAAAAAAAAAATCATTTCTATATTATACCTATACGAGGAAAACAAATATTAACATAATCTCCTGTATTAAAGTTGAAATATGGAGGTCGTACAATAGTAAATGAAATCGTATTATCATCTTCGATTGTGACTTTTTTCAGATGAGTACGACCTTTTTGTGGTAAATATCTTTTTAGCAGATATAGTTTTTCACATATAAATAGAAACATTGGTCCACATGCCCATTTCCAAAACTCTTCTGAATGAATTACAAGAAGAATAAATATAGGCCAGAAGAGTAAATGTGATATACGAAAAAGTATAAAGCATTTTTCTCGTTGACGTATACATTGTAATGCACCAATAATCATAATAATAAGAAAAACAAGAAGAATATTGCCAGTAATAGGAGTCAAACCAGATACCCAACCTTGTTGTCGACTTGTTGTAAACATACATTGAACAAATGAATAGCCTATATTAAATAACAAGATTTTTTCAAAGACTTACAATAAATAATTTCGAAAATCAAAAAAACAAGATGAAATATTCTGAAAAATTCGAATACTATGATGAATTGTAAAGGTTATAATCTACATATTTTTTTTTGTGTATTCATTAATAAAGAATGTCCTTCAAGTTTATGACATTTTCGTTCTCTAAATTTTTTTCCTTCATTTCTCTTCCTATTGGTGACTCTTTATTGACTGTTGTTGTATCCTTGTTTTTTTTATCTTGTTGATATGTTTCATATACTTATTACTCATTTTCATTTCAGCTTGTAAACGAAGAAAAAGAAAACGAAAGAAATAGCATGCTACTGTTCTGTTCTTTTTTGGGGTATGACTTTTTTCAAAATAGTCGTACGATTTGACATATGATTATTCTTTATTCGGTTAAAGACTCATCGATATACTTTAGTTAGTATTCGAGAATAATATCATCTTAGCGAATGAAAGTCTAATAGGAAAACAATATTCATATTATTAAATATATGTGTGCATAAAACTAATTATAATCTTTGAGCTATACCATTACTTCTATGATTACTGGTAGTAGTTTAAGATATACAGTAAAATATTATTTTAATTATCATGTAAACTCACCTTCACTATTTAAAGCATAGTTAATAGTATGAGCCAGTGAATGCACAACACTACAAATTGCGAAAATTATTCCAACGTAACGATGAGCATCAATATGATCATCAATAGGTAAGAAACGTCTCAAACAATGATATTGTCGAAACCATCTCATCCATTGTTTAAGCATAAGAACGATCAATAGAGCAAAATTGAATTTTATTAAATATCCACATATGCGTGCAACGATGAACCAACCTTTTCGTTGTCGTTCATGAATGATCAATTTTATTATTACATGAATAATAATACCAATTGTACCTAAGATATAAAGAAGACCAATAAGAATTTGATATCTATTATTGATTCGCCATGCTTGCCATTCTAATTTTTTAATATCATTATCATTGATTGGAATATTCATAAGTTGAAGTGATTCGAATAATTCAGGTGTTTCTTGAAGAATTGAATAGAATTGATCAAAATTTAAATTATCATTATCATTGATCATTCGAAAATTTTGAAGAAATGTATTTATCAATTCTTGACGATGTAATTCATTATGAGGAAATCGAAATTCAACAAGATAAATTTCATAAAATTCCGAAATTTCTTGAATAGTTATCATTTTATTATCATCATGATCGAAAATTTTAAATAGAATAAGTGCTTTAACTAATCTTGGTGCCATAGAAAGAATTCGAGCAATACGTATAATATTTTCACCACTAATTGATTTAGCTTCGATACATCTACTCTCATTTAATATACCAAGAAGACGTTCACCTAAATAGATAGAGAATTAATTTTCACTCAACATTGGACTCTCTCTCTCTCTTCTACCGAATGTTTTTGTGAGTTGAAATAGTTTATAAAATTCTTCTATTGTAAAATTTTTTTTACTTATATCACCATCAAAGTGTTTAGTAAAAGTACGAAAATCATGATCACATAATGGTTCATTGAGTAATTCATTTAAATGATGTTCAGCACGATCAAGTTCATTCGAAGATTGTGTATGTGTACATAATCGATGTTGTCTGCATTTATATGAAAACAAAAACAAGTAATTAAGAGTGAATATAAAACATTTTTATAGTTATATCAAAGAAATACTCACCGAAACGATAAAGATCGATTGATGGATGGTCTGAAAAATTCAATAAGATTTGTAATGAACAAACAAAAAGGAAAACGAAAATTCTCTTACATGGATAACGATGTAGAATGAATTTCACTTTCAAGTGAGGTTAGAGGATCCTTCAAGACAGAATTTTGTTCTATTGATTTTCTTTTGACATCTAAGTTGATGGTGATGTTTTTTTTATCTTTAGTCGATATCGAATTTTTGAGTGATTCTTGTTCTAAGTTACTATTAATAGAATTATTTGTTAATGAAGATGATTTCGATTCGATCGGTGAACATATTATTTCATGTATATTTGATTCCAAACTGAATTTAAATAAAAAAAAAATAGATAGATATTATAAATAATCTTGTTCGAAATATGTAAGTGAATATTTCCATTATTACTATGAAAAAAGAAACCAATCTTGTTTGCTCTCACCAAAATATTTGTATAATGATTTTTCTTGAATGAAGAATATTTTCAATAATTCCTTCTTTTCCTTTGTCATTTTATATTAATTTGCATCCCTCTTCCCCACAGATCGTGACAGACACACAGGGTATGGGTACGAAGATCTATACACTCACACTCTCATATCTCGGAGTAGGATATATATATATATATGTTAAAGATTGTTCTAGTATCAGGCTTACTATTTGTCGAGTGAGAAATCGAAAAAACTGAGTTTTCAACTTAAAACTCAAGAAAAACGATTTCTATAGTTACTACGATAAAAATTGATTTTTAAAAGTTTAGTTGATTTTAATCACGAAAAATTGATACAAATCAGATTATTTTTTTCTAGCTTTTTATACATGGAGATTTCGATTTTGAATTCGAATGTAAATAGGCATATTTAATTATGAATGTAGATATCGCAGAAATAGTGTAGATTAACAATAAGACTAATACTTATACTAGATACTTTGTCAATAAAAATGTCGAAAATGTTAGTATACGACAGTTTAGATTATTTAGCTGTAAAATGCTTGTTAGCGCAGTCTCTGTGAGATTGAAATGTGGAACTCACATAATTCATATGAATTAGAATATTCAGCGAGTATAAAACTAGTTCCTACAGTCTGTAATGGGAATGGAGTGGGAAGCCGAAAAACTTCGATTTAAAACTTACACTTCCTATTTGCTTCGAAAATCTTTTTGAGTCCCACGATAAGAATTTCTTCTTTTTCCATCCGCAGAGGGCTATGAATCCATGTTTTTTGTAAATTCAGACTCGTAAAAACAAGTAAAATTTGAGACTCACACCTGATAATAAATTAAATTTTGGGCCTGAATCTGGGTCTGGAAGGACCCGCAGCTTCCTTCCCATCAGAGTAGAATTAGACGTGCCAGTTTCGGGTCCCGTCCCTAGGAACTCTGATACTCCTACTGAGCCGATTGACTTCAAGAATTTCTGTACCTGGACACGAACTCGGTGGACAAAAAGTTTTTGAAATCTGAGTCCGATCACCTACGGGCAGGATTGTATAGGCTCTATGTCCTACTCTCAATAGTAAATAGTGTATTTCGGTCATCTTCAAACTTGACATTTTATTCGTTCGATATTTTTTTATGATCGACATTTTTTTATTTCAGTGACTTTTTTTTGACCTTTTTAGTGTGACATTTTTTTGTTTCGGCGAATTCTGTGTATATCCTGCAATCGAAGCGAAAGCACTTAGCATTAATAAATGCATAATTATGTGGTTTACTTCAAATGTACTTTTCGTTGGATAGAAATGCTAAACAAATAAGTAACATTGAACGACTATTCTCAAATTCTTTTTTTTTGTTATGTTAATTTTTTGTTTTCGAACGCATCAAAACAAAGTTTTTGTCGTTTATCTATCTGTATAGTTATTTTTTTTGAAAACAACTCGAATTGATTGAGTCAACATTCTCACAATATAATCGTAAATATCTACGATCGATCTACTACAGCTCAACAGTTTTCTTTCGACTAGTTTTTGAATGGATTTATCAGTTGAAGAAAAATCAATTTTTTTGTGAAAAATTCGTTTGCTGAATAAATACATAATTCGATAATTGAACTTAATTTTGATAAAAAGCAAAAGGGGTTATATTAATTATTTTTGTTACGAAGATGATATTGTGAACTAACAACTGAATAGTAGATCTTTATCAATGCTAAAAATCTTCTTTCAATTATGAAAACTATATTTTTTGTTCAAGAAAATTTCATTATTGTATATATAAAGCATATAAGAAAAAATCAAATACGTACTGTTGTGATGACTCCATGGATCCAACAACGGTTGTCTATATCTAATGAAATTCAGAATATAGAAAAGTATAAAGTTGACTCCTTTTTGAGTTTCTTTTTATATAGAAGATCAACACATTGTGATTTTTCATGATTCATCGGGAATTTCTAAGTAGGAACAGATTTATTTGATGAAATATCATAAATATCAAATGAATACTGATTTTATGTCTACGTAAGAAGTAATATCATGCATAGTTGAAGTTCTTTTTTTTTATGATTGAAGGAAGTGACATTATATAAACTAATAAATGACAATATTTTGATCTCAAGTACAATCATAATTTTTCCATTATAGAAGAACTCTATATATACAATTGAGAATAATACATATATTGCCATTCTCAACGAAAAAATCTTAATAGTGACAACGACCTCAACTAAATCAAAGTGAAAATGCAAATGTTTCAATTTTTCATTTGTTTTAGCTCTTTAATTATTGTTGAAACTTTCCGTCAAACTACTAGAACATCTACAAGTACAGTATTGTCAACGATTAGCAATGGTCTTCTTGATCTTAAACGTCTTGAGAATGTAAGAAACTCAATCAATCAACAAAGTCGCATAGCAAAATTGAATGCTAGTGACTTTATTTTTGATTTTATTTCTGCAACAACTGGTATATCCAAAGGAACTGGAGGTCGTACTGTGCAAGCTTCAGTGAGTATATCTTATTTTTTAAATAGATAATTGTTCATTAGTTCTTGTAAAGAAGTTTTACTAAAATATTTTTTGATAAATAAAGTTCGACGTTTAGAAATGAACAAATGTCTTTCTTTTTTCTATTATTGAAGTCAAAGGAAAATATAAAATTTTCGAGCAACAATTTTTAAGCGTTCAATAGAAAAAAAGTACAAAATAAAATCTGAAATATATTTTGGTTTTTATAAATGAAAACTAGCTTTTGTCTGACAAGCATGCGTTCAATTTTTAAACTCTAAAAAAATTCATATATGTTCATCTTCTAATCAAATTTTAAAAAAGAATTGCATTTTCTATTAAAGAGAGATTTATGTAGTTTGAAAAACTATTAAACATAGACAGAAAAGTTACATGTTAGATGAATTTTGTTGAAAAGTTTTAATTCAATTAATTATTACCAATTTTCATTCAAAATTCTATTGACAATATTATTTCATAGGCATTCAACTTTCCTGGTGCTATTGGGAATGGTGTAGCAATGACGGTTGGATATTTAAGTGCTTGTGGTATCAATCTTCCACATACTCATCCTCGAGCTACTGAAATAAATTTCTCAGTCGATGGAGACTTCGACGTTGGATTTCTCCAAGAAAATGGAGTTGGTTTTATCATGAACACTGTGCGTCGTGGTATGGCAGCTGTTTTTCCTCAAGGAGCTATCCATTTTGAACAAAATTTGAACTGTGTTCCAGCAACTTTCGTAGCAGCTTTCAACAATGAAGATCCAGGAGTATTAACTATAGCCAATACATTCTTCGGTGGATTACCAGCAAATGTTGTTGGAGCCTCACTTGGTGGTTTGAATATAACAACAATAAATGATATTCGAATGTCAGTAGCTCAAAATCCATCAGTTGGTATTGAAGAATGTAGAAAACGATGCGGTTTATCTTGATTGATAAAACAATGAACAACATAAGATTTTTGTTTTAAACTAATTTTGCTTTTTGCTTTTGTTCAAATATTTTAATCGATAGACAAATTGGAATCTGTTAGGTCTAACTTTCATTCTTCTCTATCTAATTCAATAAAAGATGATAACTAGAGGATGTGAGGTATGGATGTGGGTGTAAGTGAATGGAAGAGACAGATATTTACACCATATCCAAGATTTTTGGCCCGAGCCTCCTAAAAGTTTTAATTTGAATTTATCTATTCTACTATAATGCTTAGACATGTTTAGGACTATGTGCAAAATTTCATTCTTTTAAATTTTATGCATCATTCAATTTTTTCATTTCTTTCAAAGCAGTCATACAGCATTCTCAGTATGACTTTTGAGCTTTCATTTGAACAATTTCACACTATGATTTTATATGATTAAAAATTAGCTTAACGCAAAGGGGGAAAAGCGGATCCTTTGAGATCCTTTTGGATCCTAGGATCTGAAAAGATCCCAAAGGATCCAAAGGGTCCAAGGATCGGAGGATCCGTTTTTTCCCACTTGCACAGGATCCAAGGATCCAGGATCCGCTTTTTCCCCCTTGAAAAACTGTATGGCATACTATAATGTATTTTTATTGGCTTGTTAAGAAATTTTTGTCGTTTTTTTCGTATTTTCCCAGAACAGTTCAGAAAGTTCTGGAAATTTCCATATTAAGGGTATATAAAGGCGGTGTAAATATCTCTCGAACCACAATAAAACTATGGATAAACACGCTGATAGCGAACTAGAATTGCATATATCTCGTAGAGAGCTTCGACTTCTTTTGCTTCACGAATTTCGTCTGGGTCACAAAACAGGAGAAGCAACAAGTAACATATGCCATACGATGGGAACGAATGCACTCTCCATTCGTACAACGCAACGTTGGTTCAATCAGTTCAACAACGGTAACTTTGGACTCGATGATTTACCTCATACTGGAAGACCACTCGAGGTGGATATCGATCGCTTAAAGGAACTTATCGAAGATGATCCTAGATTAACTACACGTTGTTTAGCAGAGCACCTTGGGTGCTCTCATGTTACAGTGGCAACACATCTGCACGAATTAGGCAAAACGTGCAAATATGGAGTTTGGATACCACATGATTTGTCACCGCATCAGCTCCAACACAGAGTTGATGCTTGTATGGAATTAATGACATCTCACGGCAACTACCGATGGCTTAATAATCTTATTACTGGCGATGAAAAGTGGGTGTTATATGTTAACCATACACGTAAGCGGCAGTGGCTGGCAGCTGGACAAAAAGGTGTAGCAACGCCCAAACATGACTCTAACCAAAAGAAGATTATGCTGAGCGTTTGGTGGGGAGTAAGAGGAATTATTCACTGGGAACTTCTTCCACCTAATCGCACTATCACTGCTGACTTCTATTGCCAGCAATTAGACCGAGTTGCAGCCAAACTTCAGGGAAAACAGGATAAAATTTATTTTTTGCATGACAATGCCAGACCTCATGTTGCAAAATTAACTCGTGAAAAATTACTGGAGCTTGGATGGATTACGGTTCCACATCCACCTTATTCTCCAGACTTGGCTCCTACAGACTACCACTTGTTCCGTTCTCTTTCTAACTATCTGAAGGAGAAAAAGTTCGACGACGAATACGATCTAGAAATGGGACTTCTCGACTTCTTTGACCAAAAGTCGCAGGACTTTTACGAAAGTGGGATCCTTTCTCTACCAGAGCGTTGGCGACAAGTCATAGATAGTGATGGAGCATATATCGCTAAAAGCTAGTTGTATTCTTTGTATTGAAAAAATAAAAATAAATTTAGCAAAAAAAACGACAAAAATTTCTTAACAAGCCAATATATGAATATAAGCTAAAGTGGGTTCATTATTACTAATTTTTTGCATATTCTATTTAACGAAGACCACAGGATCCATCAGGATCCACTAGGATCCAGGATCCGCTTTTTCCTCCTTGGTACCGAGTTTGCATCCATTTCGTTACATCAAAATCACTCAAAATCCTCAACTTCTCAGGATAGCCTCTATACATTTGGGTATCGATCTCATTACACCAAATTCACTCAAAATCCTCAAGTTTATAGGATACTCTCTAAAAATTTGGATATCCATTTCGTTGAATATGTTAACGTGTCGTTTATCGTTACCTAGCTTTTGGATATTATGACATCTCTGGACTGATATATATATAGAATGTTACATAATATTAATATTGCAGTCAGTAACAACATATATTTTAATAGATATTTGTTTTTCTTTTTATTTAGGTGATGAGAATTAGTGAATGTTCAAATATTGATGATCTTCGAATACATGCAGCTGATGGTCTTTTTCTTCCTGATCTTCCTGATCAATTTATTGATTTAAATCGACAATTAAATGATTGTCTCGACCTTTGGTCATTGTATTTTTTATTAACATAAACGAAATGTTTTCAATTAATACGTGGATCATTTCATCATCGAAAACATCTGATAAAAAGTGATTTATTTAAATATGAACAATGTTTGATTGAACTTCATCGAACAGTTGTTCATTTTCAATTTCAACATCAAGAAGCAATCAATCGTGTTTTGAAACATTATCTCAGTCGATATGTACATGGAGAAACAACATCAACTTTTGTTCTTTATGCTGGAAATGAACAAGCTGATTGAATCTTTATTGCTATTTCATCAATGTATCATTCAACAACACAATTTGCTCAAGCAGCATTGGATTTAGAAAGAACAATTTATACTATTTTTGAAATTGAAACAGCACATCTATATCGACTTTTTAAAATTATTTTATTCTTTCATATATAAAAATATTTCAACAAAAGACTTTCCATTGTTTTTTTTATCATATGTCCTTGCAGACATATCACGTTGCTTTTTTTGTTCTTCTGTACTTTTTTTTATGTAGGTAATCATGAGAGAAAATATCGTAACTTCAGTACTTTGAAGTACGATGAAGTCGTTTGTTTGAAGTATTAATAGATAACAATTACTTTCAACAAAGACAGATATTGTTGGTAGAATAGTTTTAGAATATGTTCACACACGAATCTACCAATAAAGACACGTCATCCTATAACGATGAACCGCCAATCAATCCTTATGTCAAAACTTTCTTTGCCAAATATACTTCCATCCCAGCGTTACATTTGCGCGATCATCTAATCACCGTCCTAGTCAAACTTTATTTTTCATGTGCTTGGACACAACATGCCTCAAGAGTTGTCCATATCACATGACTTTCTTGGTCAAGATGCTCAAGTTTTTCAAGCGCGTTCCAAAAAATGTTCGACTAGGGAGATAAATAAATAGAATAAAATAAAATAAAAATGATTATTACTTTTAGACTAACTGAAATAATATTTTCATAATGAATTGATTTGAAAACAGTTATTTCTCTTACAGCTATTGCTGGTAATTCGTTGTCTTCTTCTTATTTACTTGTTTTTATTGTAAAACATAGACATGTATTTATATTGCGTACACATTCAAGAATATCATATGTACCCACAGAATAAAAATAAAAATAAAAGGTAAATGTTAGAAAATTAAAAAAAATTTGAACAAAGTGTTGACTCAGTGATCCAAGCTAATAAAAATAGTCGAATCGTGGCACTTGAGTTCCGTTTATATTGCATATTGAAATAATAATTGCTGTTATT
The DNA here is from genome assembly GCA_905250125.1 of Rotaria sordida. Lineage (NCBI taxonomy): Eukaryota > Metazoa > Rotifera > Eurotatoria > Philodinida > Philodinidae > Rotaria > Rotaria sordida. The sequence goes on along the minus strand of CAJNOL010001409.1, from coordinate 4,723 downwards.
GTGATTATTTTTGTTTAATTTGTTTTTCCATTGATTTCAAATGGAAAGATGGCGTTGAATGATAGATAGTTTTAATTTAGAGAAAGAAATCGAATAAAATAAGAGGAAAAAGAAAGAATAATCGTTGGTTATTGTATAGATTTACAAGTGTTTCGATTTCGATTTGAATTCGTTTATCTGACTATAACATGTTCGATATTTCAGTAAACATTCATAAACAAAATATATAAATTATTTAATTTCTTTTTGTAGATGAAATATAATGAATTTATAACGACGAGCCAAATCGTGCGATTCAAAAGAAAAGAAATAATACTATTGAAAAACCTATTGATCTTATCTTAAATTTAAATCATGCTCGACAATTGATTCAACAAGTATGATTCATTGTTTATATTTTAAGAACTACGAAAACATTCATTTATTTTAGTATCAACAGTAGGAAGAAGCAATAAACGAAATCAATCAAATGATCAATCAATCTTAAACTCAATCTGTACAATCTGGTGTAATAAACAATCCTACATCTGTCAATCAAATGATCGATCGACGGGAAACATTGTATTATCAACTAAAACAATTAAAAAGGGTGTGGGTGTGGGTGCAGATCTTGGTTTCATTCATAGCTACACCCACACCCACCCACGCCCACACTAGAGACCTGCGGAGTACTCCGAAACCCGATTTCAACTCCGACTCCGTCGGAGTCGGAGCCGGAGTCAACAAAATGAAATTTTTCGGAGTCGGAGTCGGAGTCGGGTTTTCTGAAAAATTTTGTCGGAGTCAAAGTCATGACCACGTTTGAATAACTTTTGCTATTTCAAATAAGAGCAGCTTTATTCTTCAGCTTAACAAACAAAAAAAAAAAGAAAGATAATAGTTGCCACATATATTAAGAACGAGTTTCAAGCAAAAACCTCACATTGATAATCTTTTGGCTGTATCGTTCAAAAGACTGGCTACGTAAAAGCATAATGTCATCAATGAAAACATATTGCAATTTCATCAAAGTACTACAATTCTCTTGATCACCAATTTTCGATTCCTTGAACATAGTACATATCGAAAATTTGTCAGTGATTGTTTTTTATTTCCACTGAACAACAAATGTACAAGAAATTTCAAATTAATCTATTAATGATTCTTAGATATTCCTTCACTCGTTTGTTCCTTTATCGTTCAGGACTACTTTACTATCACTGGTAGTAAGTAACAGCATATAAGGTTATTAATTATTATATGCAATTAGAAATAATCTGCGAAAGTAACAGAGGGAAGAAAGTAAAAATGTTATAAAGTAGTATAGTATTAAAACTAGTAACTCATAGAAGCAATATTGTTATTAGTTTATTACTAGCAATAAAGTATATAAAATTATTACCAGTTGCCCAGTAATAGTATAAAAAAATAATACAGTAAAACCTCTAGTAGTGAGCGCCTCTCTATAGTGAAAACCTCGTTATTATTAGTGTTTTTCACGAGTCCAGAAAGGCAACTTTTGCTGAAAATGGACCTTCCGATGGCGAACATCTGGTTATTAGGAACATTTTTCAATAGTCTCGATCGTACTCACTTTAGAGAGACTTCATGGTAGTAATGTGCAACCTTATCATTGATTTCCGCATGTTGTAAATTAAACAATAAAACATATTTAAGATTTCCTTTTATTGATAAAAAAATTCGGAGTTTCTCGGAGTTTTTCGGAGTTGGAATCGGAGTCAAAAAAATAAAAATTTCCGGAGTCGGAGTCGGAGTCGGAGCCTAAAGAAGAAATTTTTCGGAGTCGGAGTCGGGTTTCGGAATAAAAAAACCCGCCTCCGCAGGTCTCTAGCCCACACCCACACCCACCCACGTCCTCATCCACACCCACACCCTCACCCACACCCCATCAATAACTAAACACAATCAGTCGATAATTTTCATTGGTAAGTGACGGCATTTCAGTCATCATACTAATGGGTTCTTTTCTTTTAGGTGTATCAATGCTCATTGATCAACAGCCGATGGCAATTAATCGACGGTTCTATCAACTGTCGACTTCAATCGGGTAAATGATGGTATCTTCATCACATCATACTGATTTTTTTCTTTTGTATTTAACAATCTTCATCAAGGAACGATCGATGGAACAATAAAAGTAACAGTGTGAATTATTTCCTAACAGTTCAAGTTTTCCTCCCACTGCAATAAGACTTTTTATAACACTTCGAATAAGACATTATATTCGAAGAAGGCACAATTAAAACTAGCGATAGTTTCAAAACAAAGACTTTATTATATGATGAAAGCATTGAAAAATACAGCAGATATTTCTATCTGGTGATGTTTCTCAAGGATCAGCTAGACGACATATGTCTGTCGTCGTTAGTTCACGTCCAAATACACGAAATTCATCGACACTACCATAGAATTGCCCAGTGGCAATTAATCCAGCATTACAGGGACTTGATCCGGCCGGTGATGCTCCGATAAAAACATATGGACCAACCGGTGTACCTGTAGGTGCACTGGCAATCGTGATCAGAACTCCATCGATGTATAGACGACTTCCACTGGTCGAGCTAAATGTTTGTGCGACGTGTGTCCATGCATTCACTGGTAAAGTCGATGGATCAGTAGCTGAGACAGCACTATTTGAGGAATCGACAACATTGACTGTCACCGAGCCAGACGAAGTCAAACCCCACATGGTCAGACATATGCCCGTACCTAAACATACTCATCCATACTTGTTAGATAACAAACAATTCTACACTTTATGAATTGATATACAAGTGAACTTCTACTAGTAGATATGATATATTACAATAATGAGATAACTGAGAAAAGGGATTTTTACGATAATTATCGAATGTCAGACATTTTTAAAAGCAGTGTATATCTGAGAATATCTTATTCACAATCCTCAGAATGAGCTTCAGAATAATTGTTCTATACTATCAGCAAATCCTTCAGAAAAGAAAACACAACAGACCGTTCGGCAGCGATGCACAATGGATAAGAGTCGCCCCACCAGTAACACTCGTTGGATTGATCCACATTGAAATAGTGAAAACGTTATACTCAGGCAACAACGCTGATATTCCGCTGATAAGAATGTATGATAATGAAGAAGTAAAGGCCCATGCTTGATTGACTCGACCAGTGACAGATGTGGCCCCTATATTGGTGGCAGTGAGAAAATTGGGACCGGAATCAAGAAGAGGGCCATTTGAGTCAAATCGAAAATAACAGGCAAGAGCAGCATTGAGATAGATCTCACAAGCAGTTTTTGCTCGATAGCTGATCGTCAAGTGATCAATGTAACCGGAATAATAAACATATAAATCGGTATTACCACCGATCGTAGCACCTCCGATGGTGAAAGCACCTGATGTTGTTTGAAGAGGGTCAGTGGGTGAGCGTCCCACTAAAAGTCCGTTCATATATATGGATCGTCTAAGAGTAAAATTATTAAAGACAAAAGCAGCATGATACCATTGATTAGGAGAAACCGTTGTGTTTCCGGATGTGTCATCATTAAAAAAGCCAAAAAAAAGAACTTCCTTATGAATTTCGATAAATAGACATAAACATGTTTTCTGTCTCGTACATTCGCCCACAAAAGCAAAGTTTATTGTAGAGTTAACATCAGTGGCATAAAACCAAAAATCGATGGTGAAGTTACGCAAGTCCAACGGAATGTAAGCTGTTGAAAGACGTTGAGCATCGGAAGCTGTGAAACTAATAGCAGAGCCAACCCATCCGGTCACGTAAGTTGGTGAGAAATTGCCACTTGCTGGATAGTTACCAGTAGCATCCGTAGTGGTTGAATCAAAGGAGTAAAAGGCAATCCGTGACGATGTTGAAGTTCTAGTATTCACGCATGTCGATCCACAGATAGGGGCTGTTGTAGCTAAATAGAAGACATTTGAGCAACCAATCGAAGAAGGATATGCATCCAGTTATACTGATAGGGAACAAATCTCTCTATCATGATCAGACCTTGTATGATAGGATGAATTTTAATTTTCGAATCATTTCCGTATGATATTCACTAATCTAACATCTGAAAGAGGCAGTTCCATAATGTGACAAAGTCAGTAATGAAATAATCTGTCCCTTGAAACAGATAGGACAATGAAGTGTCTCTGTAAATGCTATTTTCAACACGTAACAGCATCATAACTTCAGTTTTGACAGTCTCTACATATTATCGATCCAACTTACTTTCGCTTGTTGCAGTAGTTGTTATTGTAACTGTTGTATTTGCAGTTGTTGCTGTAACTGTTGTATTTGTATTTGTTGCTGTAACTGTTGTATTTGCAGTAGTTGCTGTAACTGTTGTATTTGTATTTGTTGCTGTAACTGTTGTATTTGCAGTTGTTGCTGTAACTGTTGTATTTGCAGTTGTTGCTGTAACTGTTGTATTTGCAGTTGTTGCTGTAACTGTTGTATTTGCAGTTGTTGCTGTAACTGTTGTATTTGTAGGTGTCGTTACCGTAGTAGTAGTTACTGTTGTTGTTGACATCATGCTTTCGATTGTCGTTGTAGTCATCGCTACGATTTTGGTGAATAAAAAGAGTAAACAAGTGCAAACGCCCATTTTATTATTGTTTTCCCAAACACAAGTATAGATTGAAAAGAGATAATCCTTCGATATACTCTGTTGACTATTAGCTAATCTTCTTTGTTCGATTAGATGCTCCAAAAAGAAGGCTTAGTCGATTTTATGTACGCTATT